>WOXC01010159.1:0-298986 GCA_011680675.1 Gymnobelideus leadbeateri
GGAAGGACACTTATGGAAGACAACAAAAAGTAGTGGGAACTGTGGCAGATTGATAACAACAGTAGGAGCTAATCAAAGCCACAAGAAATAACTAACCCTTCTTATACAGAGAAGCCAGAGGGAAGAATAATGTGAGACCCCAACTTTTCCTTGCTGGAGCCCTACTTAGGATCACAACTCACTGAAATTTAATTCCTTTCTGGCAAGATTTCTATTCTTTGTTATGGATCATTATATTTTATGGGTCATGGTCTAATTTCTGTTTATGTTAACTTATAATAAAACTTCACATTTAGCCATATGAAACTGTGCTTATTAAGAGATTTGGTTGCTACCAATAAAAGATGTCAGATACTGAGGATCGTATAGCATCTAGATTAGAATGACAATCCAGAGAACTGAGAGGACAACAAAATGTCCCTTAGCCCCTTTATGTTTGGAGGAAGAACTTGACACAAGGGTTGCACATAGTTATGATGTCATTGTGGATTAGCATTACTCACACCAATCCTATTCAAGATTTGCTATGAAGATCACTGCAGTCAAGGAATCTTTGCATTTTGCAAAGATCCATATCCCTCAGAAGCATGGAATATAGAGTGTTTTTGTTCCCTATTTCCCTAATCATTTCAAGAATAAAATCTAATAGAATTCTTTCTCTCTTTTGCAGAAGTTTATGTATTTATGTATATACATTTGCATGTATATAAATGTCTACATAGGAATACTATATATGTATACACACACATGTACACACACATACATACAGACAAACACATGCACCTTAAATTTATAACTTATAGCCAGAAAATAAATTCCAATTAGACAAATGAAAATTTTGCAGAGATTTGAATTGCTACATGATATTGTGTCCTTGGGTACACAGGTTGTACTGGAGGGCATCTTCACTCATAGTTTCTGGGCAAGTTAAAAAGTTGGTTTTTTTTATCTGTGTAATGGGTCATAAAATGAACTAATATTCTTTTCCTCTGCCCTATTGTCCTGAAACTCCCACTTCTTCTGAATCATTTTGTTTAAAGGAAAAGACTATGTTTAACTTTGCAATAGAAAACACAGCTGAGTCATTGACATTTCAATCAGCCTTTATTATGTTAAAATCACAGTAGGGTATCCCTTTTACCCAGACTATACTGACACTAAAATAGAATTGATTTCAATCTAAAAAGGAAAGACAAAACACATCAATACATATGTGCATATATATATTTTTAATTGGAACTTCACTCAGATACTATTCACCATGGAGTCAAACTTAGTAAACAATGGATTCATATTTGGTTTTATCCAAGGGGATTTAGCTACAGAAATGCTAAAAGAAAGTCTTAGAATCTTCCATGGCTAGACTCCAAGACTGCATCATTGGAAGGTTCTAAAGTATATTTTTAATTTGTATGGCATTTTTTCAAAATATTTCCCACTATCTTCATATTTGTATATTCTATATTTCTATACGTGTAGTAAATGGAGATTTCCATTTTAAAGATGTCAGCCTTTACTACATCATAGAAACACTAATTAACTTGTGCAAGGTTACTAGACTAATTAGTGATGGAGCTGGAACAAGAATCCAGACGTAGTAAATTCAAATCTAGTGTTTTTTTTCATTAGTAATATATGTATATGGATATCTAGGAAGCACAAATTTTATAGATATAAACACATACACACATCTATGTATATGTATGCAGAGATGTATATCCATATATGTGTATGTTTTTGTATATCTAACTATCATCTTATTCAGCCTTTCAGTCCTATTCAACTCTTTATGACCCCATATGCGGTTTTCTTGGCAAAGATACTGGAGAGGCTTGCCAGTTTCCTTCTCCAGTGGATTCAGGCAAATGAAGGTTAAGTGACTTGCCCAGGGTCACACAGCTAGTAAATGTCTGAGGCTGAAATTGAACTCAAGTTTTCTTGACTTCAGGTCTAGGGCCCTAACCACTTAGCCATCTAGCTGCCTCTCTATCATCTACAGCTCTACAATTCATCCATCCATCTATCCATTTATCCATCCATCAATCTATATATCTGAATGTCCCAAAATAATGAAGACAAACTTGAAGGAAGAAAAATCTCTGGAAAAAGATCTAATGTTCTCTCTTTTTTTCCACTAATACTGTTAAACAGAGAGAAAAGTTAAACAAACAAAGAGACTTGATTAATTAAGTTGCCTGCTGTCCGGAGTCACCAAAAGCTTGCTGTTCTGAGGGAGAGAATATTAAGATCAGAGCTACCTGGAAAGTTCAAACTGTACTTGCTGCTTCCAAACTCACCAATGCTACTGAGGTATTTGAGAAGCATATTTAAAGATGCGGTTGCCTACTTTGAATGCTACACCAAATGTTGTATATGTCTGTGGGCTGGCAAGGAATGCATTGGTTTTTGTCTGCTAATGAACTTAATGTCGAAGCAAATCATGTTGTTGTCCAAAATGTTTGTTGTGCCAGAAGAAAGAAAGGACTACTACATAATGCATATGTTCCATTAATTGCAGGAGAAACCAAAAAGGAATCTTGAGTTTACAGAGAGCACAGAAGTCATCACATAAAAATGCCAGCATGAGCAAGGAAAGGAAAAGGGGAAAGACAAATCAGCACATTTACATGCAGAGAAAGAATAAGCTTTGCACAACTAATGCAGGTGAGTTTTTTTTAAACAGTGCATTACTTAATGAAAGGTATTATTTCTAAACCTGACATTAAATCCATCTTGTAATCCAATATCAAGTCAGAACAATGTCCTGAAATTACCTATAATGGAAGGTAATCCAGAGACCAGAGACCTTATATGGTATAAGACTTAAAGGCCATAATTTTGTAAAACTTAGAAGTCATTTTTTCTAGAAGACAGATCTTAGAAAAATCAATGAAAAATCCATCCTCGGGTCATTAAATTAGCTCAAATTTGCTAACTGCATGCTAAGAAGAGGAAGGGTGAAAGATGGATTGATTTACAATTCCTACGGTGTAGTCACTCACAAACCAGTATTCCCTTCATTTGAAGGGAATGTTTAAATGTCTAAAATGACAAGAGATGAGTAAGCACTTTCTATGGCTCTGGTATAATAAATACAAACATTTATAGCTCATTACAATAACAAATCAGAAAATTGCATAAAGAAATACTATGAAAAATTATGGAATTAGCATAATTAGACTTGGAGAGCTTTACCAAAGATCTATTCTTCATCAATAAAATAACTTTCAAAGTATAAATACAAATATATTTTATTCATAAATTGTAGACATTGGTACACTAATTCAAAGGCATTGGCTCCATAGTTATTTACATGGCAATCAGCTTCCCAAAGCCAGTGACCTACTCAAATTAATGTTGGCCTCAACTTAAAAGTAGTCTGTATAAATAAATAATTCACACCCTTGGCATAGTGACTGCTTTAGTAAACTATTCAGTGTGGAAATGCAATGGAATTAAGAATATTTTGGATAAGGATACTAATGAGTCCCTAGAACACAATATGTTGTATAGTTTAGTGTCACTTAAGGAAAAGTTGTCTTAAAAAATATAGTGACAGTTGGAAAGATTGCCTGTGGTAACAACAGAAGCATTCTGCAAAAGGCAGAGTTGGTTTTGGATGTATTGCTTAGGCCCCAACCACACTTAAGATTTTGCTGATCTTACTGAAGTTGATGGTTTAAGTTTGTTTAAAATATGAAAAAAAAATTTTCCCACTCCACTACAGGAACTATGCATGGAAGAAGACAATTTGAAAAGTGGCGTTAAATCTAAATGTGAAAAAATCTTGACTCTAGAAAAAAATTATATCATAGTTGAAAACACAATTCAACAGCAAAGAGTTTTTAAAAGTATTGGAAAACATGCTAAACTTTCTAAGAGGAAAAAAATAATAATAGTCAATTGAATCACTAAAGTTGTTACTTGGGTTATAATTAATTTAGTCCGATATAGAAAGTGTTGAAAATCCTAAACTGTATCTGGCTTGATGAAAAATGAGCTGTGGAGGGGTGACTACATGGCACAGTGAATAGAGCACCAGCCCTGCAGTCAGGAGGACCTGAGTTCAAATCTGGCCTAAGACACTTAACACACACACACACACACACACACACACACACACACACACACAAACTAGCTGTGTGACCTTGAGCAAGTCACTTAATTCCAAATGCCCTACTTTCTCCTCTCCAAGAAAAAAAAAAAGAAAAAAAAAGAATGACCTGTGATATAACAGAAGGAAACTCTTGGAAACTCCATGGACAAATGTAGATTTCAACTTTTCTATGACTTTGTAGATATATTACAAGGTTTTGCCTTAGACTCAAAAAAGGTTAAGTGAATTCCCTATGATCACACAACTAGTAAGTGTTAGAGGAAGGATCTGAAATCATCTTTGTAACTACATTACTAACACTTCTCTTAACACACCCTGCCATCCTTCTTCCTATGAAAAATTTATACTCAAAATGGTGTCATCTTCTGCCTTGCTAAATTTTAATCCTACATATACCTTCTTAAATCAGGCTATTGTACATTTAAGATAGAATCTTTACTTAAGCAAGATATTAATTTTTAGCCTTGGAAATTGTTCTCTTAGGGATGGCTAGGTGGCACAGTGAATAAGAATGCTGGCCCCAGAGTTGGGATGACCCGGGATTGGTCCCGGCCTCAGAAAATGAGCACCCACACATAAATAATGACTGGCTGTGTAACCTTGAGCAAGTTACTTAACCCCAATTGCTTTAAAAAATAAAGAAATTGTTCTCTTGTAATAATCAATAATTGTTTTTTAAGCACCTACTATGTGCCATTGTCCTTCAATTGTTTTTCAGTCATGTCTGACTCTTTGTGAGCCTATTTTGGGGTTTTCATGGCAAAGATACTGGAGTGGTTTGCCATTTCCTTCTCCAGCTCATTTTACAGATGAGGAAACTGAAGCAAATAGGGTTAACTGATTTGCCACAGACAATAAGTATCTGAGGACAAATTTGATCTCATATCTTCCTGACATCAGGCCAGGTGCTCTATCAAATGTATTACCTACTTGCCTTATGTGTCATGGTACTATGTGCTAGATATTGTGCTAAGTGCTGATGATACAAATATGAAAAAAGAAAAACAATTCCTGCCCTCAAAGAGCTTACAATCTAATGTAGGAAAGACAACATGTAAAAGAAGATGACAAAGGTGGCAGAAGAACAGAGGGAAGGAACAGATGTATTTGGGGCATGGTTGAGAAGTCAGTGAGAGAAGTCTTAAAGTAGTACAAGCAGATGAGAGATGAAGAGATAACTGAACTGAGGTCTCTCCTTAAATAGATGTTTGGAGTTCACAACCCCACCCTACATTCAGTGACGCAAAAAATACTATAAAGCTAATGAGATCTTATAGGCTTGTGAGGTTATCCCAATAAGTAGTTTCTTGGAGCAGAGTGGAGAGTCAGTCAGAGAAATACTAAAGTTTTGCAAGCAGGAGTTATAAGTGACACCTTCCTAATGATTTCACTCTGGACATTATTTTGAGTAGTAATTTTGATTTGTAGTATTTCAATAGTATTATATTTCTTTTCAATTTTAATTATAATGTGGTAACAGGAGAGTTAATAATATTGGCCACATGACAGCAATGCCTGGATTAGAACCTCCAGTCTTACACACTATTCCTTAGCAAAGATTGATTTAGCATATAGGCAATGAAAGCACTGGCTAGGTTCTGAGTGCTAGATGGAATTCAAAGTCAATGCACTGATCTTCTCTCTGAAAGCCACAAGTATATTGATGTATACTGGAAGCAGCTACATAGTAGCTGGCATTCATGTAGCACTTTAAGGTTTGGAAAGAACTTTATAAATATTATCTTATTTTGTCCTTAAAATAACCCTGTGGAACAGGTGCTACTATTCTCATTTTATAGTTAAGGAAACTGAAGCAGACAGAGGTTAAGTGACTTGTCCAAGATCACAGAGCTAATGAGTAACAGAAGTAGCCTGATAGACACAATGTCCACTGAATCTCCTTTTGCCTGAATAATGTCCACTGAATAGCCTTTTTCCCTAATGAATAGCAAAGAGGGTCTGGGAGTTTAGAATTGAATTGTTTATTCAGCTAAAGAAGTGTAGATGTACAGATTTAGTGAATGCTTCCAAATCTGCTTTCTATACAGTAGCTAGGATGACACTGAATTCCTGATTATGCCAATCAAAGATAATTCACTAAATTCAGAACTAATGTAGTCACTGTCTAGGAAGACTGCAGAATGCTAACTGGAGAGAATACCAACTAGAACCACAAGTAAATTTCACCAATGCTATCTGCTTACCATTCACTCTTGTGTTCCTCTCAGTAGTATATCGCAAGTGAACTTATACTCTAAACTACCACTTACCCTGGCTGTCATGTCTGTCTTCTGAGAAGGAGATTAAATATTTGTGGATTGAGGTCTTTTCTGGACCCTTCTTCTGTCTGTTTTTTTATTCATTAAACTGCCCTAAAAAATTATCATGGTACAATGTCTTTACTTTTGTCCATTTTACTTTTTTTTTAAACACTAATAGTTTTCTTTTTCATAGGTTATGTTGGAACAATATCTTCTCAGTTTTATGTCTTCTAATTTAGCATTGATTTAATTCATTTTGCCAACCAATAATATTAAAAACCCAACTCATTCGTAACCAGTCATTTAATATCTGTAAAAACAATTTCATTTGCTTGTGATATTGTTTAATTATTCCAATGTCAAGTGAATTCCAGATCCCTTGATGTAAGCATTCATTCTAAACAGTTGTAAGGCCACTGAGAAGTCTACAGACCATCGGAATTCTTGGTTCCAAACACCATTTTCCAATATAGTTTTTTTCTTTTTCTATTATTCACCTACTTTTACAATGAAATAATCAATAATCATTGTATATGTTGATTTAGGAGACTTTACCAATTATTTTTAAAATTATATCCATACAAATTTATGGTGGCTTCTTTCCTTCCTCTTACCTTCCTTCCTTTCTCCTTTCTTTCCTTTCTGAATTTCTCATAATTATCTTGAATACTATAGGCAGAAAGATATTACACTGCACAGGTATCCAACTGTAGCAGCACTGAAAAACTGTGGCCAGAATCAGATTGAAATGTTAATTGAGAAATATTTAACAAAATAAATAAAATTTTAATAAAACATAGATACTATTGCTGTTGTTTGCTAAGTCATTATTTGGACCATAGGATCCACTCAAATTTGAGATTGATACCACTGGTATGGTACATAGAATGCTGACCTCTGAATTAGAAAGAACTGCATTCGATGCTGCTTCAGACACTATGTAGTTGTACAATTCTGGGCCAGTTACATAGCTTATCTCAGTCTCAGTTTTCCCATCTTTAGATTGGGGATAATAATCATATATATCTATGTCCCTGATCATCATGAGGATCAAATGAGATGATATATGTATAACAATTTGTGAACATTAAAGAGCTATGTAAATGTTAACTACTATTTAAGTGGCATAGCTGAAATTAAATTCCAGGTTCATTAACTCCAGGGCTATCATTCTTTCCACTGTACCATGCTGCCTTCTAACTCCTTTTATTCATTGCTCTGCTAAAATTCTGGGAGCTATCTTTTCTTTTACCTACATTTTAGAAGAATCTTCTGTTTTAATTTGGTTAATATGGCTCCTTTTCCCCATTGCAGAATCTATCATTTGTTCTTTAAATAATGTTTACACATTTGAGACTGGCAACATTGAAATAGATTTTTGTAAATGGTCTACAAACCATTAAAAATTCTTAGTACCTTCTATCAACCTCCCCACAAATCTACCACTATAGTAGAAGTAGAAGGTAACTAGGTCATACAATATAGTTGTTGTTCAGTAGTTTCAGTTGTATCCAATACTTCATGAACCCATTTAGGGTTTTCTTGGCAAAGATACTGGAATGGTTGGCTATTTCTTTCTCCAGCTCTTTTTAAATATGAGGAAACCAAGGTAAACAGGGTTAAATGACTTACTCAGGGACACACAGCTAGTAAAGTGTCTGAGGCCAGACCAGAACTCAGGAAGTTGAGTCTTCCTGACTCTAGACCCTGCACCCTAGCCAACTGTACCACCTAGCTGGCCCTAGCACACAGCTGTAAAACCTGTGGTCCACAGACCATAAACAATCCTTAGGCATTTCAAAGGACTTCAGGCAGCCCATGAAAAATCTAGATGTTTTTCTGAAAATGTTTGCCTGAAATCCTTTGGTGGGCTGCATGTTGTGCAGGCCTGCCATAGTAGATAAAAGTGCTTTACTGATATTATTTTTTTTTTATTCCTCACAACAACCCTGTGAGGCAGCTGCTATTAGGATCTAAATCTTACAGATGAGAAAACTGAGGCAAACAAGAGGTTAAGTGACTTATCTGTTAAGTGACACTGTAAAGGGTCACACAGCTAATAAACTTCTGAGGCTGGATTTGATCCTATGTATCTCTGATTCTATGCCTAGCTCTCTGTCCATCAGCAAGATGCCTTCAACTTCTACAGTTAAAATGAAATTCTTCACTAAGTCATTTTTGCAGAGAGAAGTAGCAATTGAGTTAAATTAGTGTTGACATAAACTAATGTGCATAATTAATCTGTCTTTATATGTTCGCATTTGAAATTTTCTTAAAGTAAATTGTACACATATGAGTGTGTGTATGTATGTGCGCATATATATATATATATACATAGTCATTCATTTAATAACATTATCCACCTCTACTCATTTTTATTTATGAGAAGTCATTGAGGATGCATATTTTTGACAAGTGTATAATGGATTAATTCTGAATAGAAACAATGTGCATTCAGAATTTCCCCAAAATCAAAACTACATTTGATTAGAGATCTCACATATCCAAAAGATAAAGGAAGGGATGAATGAAAACCCCATATTCTTTCTCTTGTGATAGACAGTTGTATGAAGTAGAGTTGATAGAACTGTCATAGTCTCAAAATAATTTTAAATGTCTGTATAATAATAATGATCCTGTGAATATGTGTGCATAGAAGTATATTGTTATCTATTTCGAACCTGATTGTATTCCTAATCCAATCCTGTATCACGTGACTGACTGCTGGGACCTTTGGTTTATGCATGATAAGATAGAATTTGTAAACCTGTGGTGTCTCATGGATTTTCTGATTTGTGTCACTGGGTGGTACTTTCTCTTCAATCAAGATGAGCTACTGTAAAGGCATTTGTCATCCCATAATAGCTGTTTGTTTGTACTTCCCACTATTGCATGTGATCAGCCTAAAAGTCACTTAGTCAAATATTTATTGAATACCTACAGGATACACATCACTATGCTAGACTCTTGGAGGGGGGCATATTAAAAATTAGGCAGGGTACTTTCCCTCAAGAGCTTTAAATTGGGCAGGCAATATAAACAATCAACGTTAATATTGACAAACATATATCCACTATGCATGTTTAAAATGCATAGAGAGGAATGAGTTGGAGGATTGGAATTTCTTCCCAGAGGAAAGGAAGTTGCCTTTCACCAAATACATTCTTCTCTCTTCAAGGAGGACTGTGAATAGTGTTTACAAAAGGAGTGTAATGAGATGTGCTTTATTTTTGAATTTATAATGACAAGTTCCATGACTATCACCAGTGGGTTGTGATCATAGATCTAGAAATACAATGAATCTTGGAGACCATATAGTCCAACACCTCCATTTTACACATGGGATTGAGAGGAAGGTAAAAACATAATCTACTATGTACCAGAAGCTGCATTGAGAACTTTTTAGAAATATCTCATTTGATCTTCATAACCACCCTTAGAGGTTGATTCTATTATTATTCCCATTTTGCAGTTGAGGAAACTGAGGTTTAAGTGACTTGCCCAAGGCTCACACAGTGAGTGAGTGTTTTCAGTATGGATTTGAACTCAGGTCTTCCTCATTCCAGACTCAGCACCCTATCTAATGGGCCACAGCTTCCCATTAGTGGGGAGGTAAAATGACATAGACACTAAGTATCAGAGGCAGTTTTTGAACTCAAGATTTCTAATTCCAGAGCCAGTATTCTTTTGACAATACCAGAGTAACTGAGTACCTTTAAGTTCCTTGAAGCATTTTGTTGAATTTTTTAAAACTGTACTAGGTGGGAGAAGACAAGTTATCTTATTAGAGAAGAAAGGAGTAGGAAATACTCATTTTTGAGGATGAAGCAACTAAGGCATGGGAAGGCTAAGTGAATATCTTAAAATAAGAAAGCCACTTTCCAAATTTAATTCATGTTCCTTGACTGTCAGGCACTTTATTCTTAGACCTTTTTCCCTTGGGAAAACTTGGTAAATGGTGCACTCAGAAAACATATAGTATTTCCTATGACCAATGCTTGGTTTACACCATTACACTCAGTTCCTTTGTAAAGTCCCACATTGATATCACTCTTGCTACTATAGCTTCTCCTTTTGAGCTAGAATTTTGAAGTTTGCCACTTTAAAAGGTCAGGATTCAGCTGCCTATGATGTGAGGTGCCAATTTCTGTTCAATTGTCCCTTCCAGACAGAACCTTAGCTCTCCATAAATATCTTGGCATTCTAAAAATCCAAGGATGCCCAAAAGGCTGTCACCAAAGATTCAAGGGAGACTTTACTTTCAATACACCTCATTTCAGAGATCTCAAGTAGACCCAGTTTTATTGCTCATTTCAGAAAGAGGATATCGAAAACACTTTTGCAGTTGAGATAGAAAGAGCTACTTAGCAGAGCATTTGTAGTACTTAATGTTTGTAAATGGTCAGATTTTGTTACTTGATCATGATGCTATACTAGCTCTGAACTGTTGTAAATGTTCTCAGCACCTGAGTCACAGAAAGATGCTGGTGAATAAAGGGAAAATTAGGGCATTAAATGATTAAGGAGATGGACTGCTGAAGCAAGATTAAAAGTGTTCAATTTAGGCAGCTTGGTCAACAACAAAAGGAAGTAGTAATATAACATAAGCAGGCTCCAAGGATCCAAAGAGTTTATTAAGCATTAAAATTGAGGGACAGATGGAAGGCATATTTCAGCTCAAACTCAGGGAACAAATATAGTTGGGAGCAATAGGCCCACTCTACTAAAAGAGGAATTAGGCTAGCCACCAGGAGGGAAAACATTTCTTTGTGGTAGGATCTTTTATTGACAGTGGAATAGCATTTTAAAAAATGGCAAATGGCACATGGTATAAAGCATCAAAAGCTGAAATGAGAACATTATTGGAGAATATATAATAGGAAATAATTAAATACTTACTCCTTGGGGGAAAGTACTACATAACCCAAGAATTTTCAATAAAAGGGATATTTCTGGTCCATAAAGAATTATCAATAACATGATTCCCTCACACATACACACACACACACACACACACACACGTGTGCATGCGCGCACACACACTTTTAAAAAATTTTTAGGTCTATAATTCATTTTTATTGAATTTAAACTAACATGACAATCTACTAAGAAATTTTGGGGCATTAATGTGTGTGCCCTTTTCACTTAGATAGGTCAACTCATATGTATTGTTCTTGGTTTCATCTCCTATAACTACAAAACAGGAAATGAGGCAGAAAATAATGAGGAGAAACTCTTTTAAGGTAAGACCTTATCAAAGATCTGGGAATTTGGAAACTGCCAAGCTGTCACCCCTATCCAAAACCTGGAAGTGACTTTTGGTATGTAAGTGTTCATTCTGGCACTAGTATTTCCCCTACCTCAACCCACCCAACCTTTCACTGCATTCCTCTGTTGTGTTTGCCTAATCTGAAGAAAAAACAAAAACAGAAACAAAAGACAACTGAAGGAAAGGGAAAAGGGAAGGGAAGGGAAAATGACTATGTATACAAACTGTTGGACTTTAAGTCCTAAATCAGCAAGGGGAAATTCTGGCCTGGTTAGTTTCATCATCTGTGGATTGTAATTTGCCAAGTTATAAATATATATAAATATCTTGAGTCCTTACTGAGGTCCAGGGGCTTTTCCATATTGTTCTGTTAATGGTTTCACAGTGTTCAGTATCATGGGCTACCTTGCAATGTGGGACCTTATACTCCTGTTATTGGATGTTATCTTTGAGTACCTATGGATTATTCTTAGGGAAAATCTCATTGAGAGTACTGATTAAACATGATCTTTAATTTAAAAAGGGAAGGACTTTGACTTCTCATGGCAAAATACTTACTCTGTGTGAAATTGACAGTATTACATAATACCTGGGTTCATAAATTAAACTGTTTTATCTGTATCACTAGAATATCTCTCAAAATCTTGACAGCTTTTTAGTAACCCCTGGGAAACTGGAACCCCAGGATGACTCCTCTGTGATAATCCCAGTATGGCATAGCTCAAAGAGCACTGAACCAGGAGTCCAGAGACCCAGGAAAGGGCCACAGCTCTGTCATTTGACAGCTGTGTACTCTAAAAGTCATTTAATTTCATTCAATTCTAGCTTACTTATATCTCAAACTGGGTCACAATCACATTCTTTGCTTCCCACCCTGGCTTCTTGGGAAGGATCAGATGAGACCATGAATTTGAAAGTACTTTGTAAACCTTTAAAAGATCAGGAGCAAAGACAAAATGCTAGCACTCTGTATTGTACAAAACTGTTTCTTAAAGATTTGGGCATCATGACAAGATCAATCAACCAATGAAACAACAAGTATTTATTAAGCTTGTGCTATGTGCCAGGTACTATGCTAAGCTCTACACATACACAGAAAAGTAAAACCAGTCCTGGCCCTCAATGTATTCTGAATGTAACTAATGGCTTACACGTAGACTCTCCCTTTAGACAGTGAGAAGAAACATTTTTTTTGCTTTCTTTGAATACCCAGTTCTTAGTACTGTCCCTGGCATGTAGTAAAAGCTTAATAAGTGTTTGTAAATTGATGGTATATAAATAGATACATGCATGATACTTTGACTTCTCATGTAGATGAGTAGATGAAGATAGTCTTAGAAAGGAATACTCTAGCAGCATGGAAGACTAGGAAAGGCCTCCTAGAGAAGACAGAATCTGAGGTGAACTGTGATGTGTCAGGAATTTTAAGAGACATCCTTTAAAAGAATGATCGTTAGGGGCAGCTAGGTGGCGCAGTGAATAGAGCGCTGGCCCGGGAATCAGAAGGACCTGAGTTCGGAGCCGGCCTCCGACACTTAATCCGCACAAACAAAAAACCTAGCCATGTAACCTTGGGCAAGTTACTTAACCCCAATTGCCCTAAAGGGGCGGCTAGGTGGCGCAGTGAGTAAGAGCGCCGGCCTCAGAGTTTGGATGACCCGACATCAGATCCGGCCTCAGAAAATGAGCACCCACGCATAAATAATGACTAGCCGACTAGCCATGTAACCTTGAGCAAGTTACTTAACCCCAATTGCTTAAAAAAAAAAAAAAAACGAATGATCATTCCAGGCATAGGGTACAGCCATCCAAATGGTGATCTACATTCAAGTCCTGCCACAGATAATTAGCAATTGGATAACCTCAAAGAAAATCACTTTACCACTCTGAGTTTCCTCATCTTTAGAATGGGGGAAATGATAATACATATGTAGCAGAGTTATCATAAGAATCAAATAAGATTATGCTATTTGCAAATATTAAAGTACTATATAAGTATCATAAAGTCTACATCTGAATGTGTATGCATGCACATATGTATGCATGGGTACATGGATATAAATATATATGTATATAACAATACACATATACATATACACAGATGGGGTAGCTAGATAGTGCATGAATATGGCATTGGATTTAGAATCAGGAAAACTCATCTTCATGAATTCACACACAATAGCTGTGTGACCCTGGACAAGTCATTTAACCCTGTTTGCCTCAGTTTCCTCAGCTATAAAATGAGCTGAAGAACAAAATGGCAAACCACTCCAGTATCTTTGCCAAGAAAATCCCAAATGGCTTCACTAAGAGTCAGATATGACCGAAACAACTTAACAACAATATGTGTATATATGCATGGGGGTTAATGTTTCAGATATATTTTCATCTGTGTATATGTATATAAATAGATGAACCCAACATACCATATGATTTTATTTATTTATTTATTTATTTTTTTTGCAGGGCAATTGGGGTTAAGTAACTTGCCCAAGGTCACACGGCTAGGTTTTTCTTCTTTTTTTGGTTTGTTTGTGCGTTGTCTGAGGTCGGATCCGAACTCAGGTCCTTCTGACTCCAGGGCCAACACTCTACTCACTGCACCACCTAGCCTCCCCCCATATGATTTTATTTATAAACTTAAGCAAGACATTTTATCTTTCTGGGTTGAATTTTTATTACATCTGTGGTACTGACCCTGCCCTCCATATATACACACAGATAAAAGGGTTCCTGGGAGCTATTCCAGGTTTCAAGGCAATCAACGAGTCAATTGTTACTTAAACGGGTAACTCTGTGCTTAGATTTTTCAAACAAGCAAAGGACAACTTTATTTCAATAAATAAGCATTTATTAAGTGCCTTCTATGTACCAAGAACTATACTAGGTGCTTGGGGTTCAAAGACAGAAATGAAATAATCTCTGATTTGAAGGAGTTTACATTTTATCTTCTTCAGAGCAAAATACACACAGACAGTATAGCGAATAAAGTGACAAGGAAGGTTTTACTCTATGCACATTTAAGGTACCTTTCCAGAAGGTCACTATACCACTGAAGGCCAAGAGGGGTGGGGAGGGGATGAGAAAGTTTGCATATATAGAATTTATGTGTCTCCAGACTACATTAGTGACCAAGAAAATTCACAAATATGATGCTACAGAGACAATAATGCCCCTGAGCTAGTCTCCGTTGAGCATTTCATCTCTTTTCTCGACACTGAGCAGTGCATTTTCCCTGTTGGAGATTATTCTTTACTGGGCATTGAGTCACATTTTTAAGAACAGTGCTGCTAATAGATTTCTCTGTTGATACTGGGGACTTCAAGATGTTCTCTGCTAGTTTCTATCAATAAACCAAATAATCAACAAGTATTTAATAGTGGAGCAGAGCCAAGATGGCGGCACAGAAGCAGGAAAACTCTGTGTGCTCTCCCCATAACCACCTCAAATACCTATAAAATATGTTTATAAATACAAATAAAAATACCTATAAAACTTTAGGGCTACAGAACCGACAAAGTGACAGAGAGGAACAAACCTCCCGCTGAAGGCAGTCTGGCAGTGTGACAGGAAGGGTCATTCACAGCATGCTGGGAGCCCAGCCCAGGCCCACATGAGCCTGCAATTTTAGCCCCAAGGTGGGCCCTGACCAGCCATAGCTGGAGCAGACTTCAGGAGAGTGGATCACAAGCAGCTGTGGTGGTGTACAGAAATATCAATACATAAATGTCAAAGCCAAAGTAAAAGGTCAGTGTGGAACTCTGTTGGAAATGGATGGGGGGGGAGCGTGGAGTGTGGTCCAGCCTCTGTCCCCAAGCTGTGCAGCCACCTCCATGTGGCTGCTTTTGAGATCCTAGTCTGCATATTGTAGGGGGGCCAAGCAACCATTCAGAAGGTAATTACTCTTGCTTTAACCTGTTTGGATCTGGATCACTCCCTTGGGTGGGGGTCCTGGGGGCTCTGACCAGTGAGCCAGAGCTTGTGGGGACTGTAGAGATGACACCCTCCTAATAGCTCCAGCGCTGCAAAAACCCCAGCGATTTGAGACAAAGCTCTCCTCTCTGGAAGCAGAATTCTACTGTGGGAAAGAGCTCAAAAGTCAAGTAATTGAATGGCAACATGAGCAAGCAAAGTAAACAAAGCAAGCACAGCAATCAAACATTAGATTCATTTTGAGGGGGAAAAAAGGATCAAAGCATGGAATGGGAGGTAGACAATAAAGTCAGAACTCCTGTACCAAGACCTTCCAAGAAAAATATGAATTGGTTACAGGCCATGGAGGAGCTCAAGAAAAATTGTGAAAATAAAGTAAGAGAAGTGGAGGAAAAATTGGGAAGAGAAATGCGAATGATGCAAGAAAATCATGAAAAACAAGTCAACAGCCTGACTGAAGAAAATAACACCTTAAAAAAATAGATTAACTCAAATGGCAAAAGAGACCCAAAAAGTCAACAAGGAGAAAAATGCCTTAAAAAGCCAAATTTGCCAGGTGGAAAAAGAATCTCAAAAGCTCACTGAAGAGAATAATTTCTTCAGAATCAAATTGGAGCAAATGGAAGATAATGCCTTTATGAAAAGTCAAGATACTATAACCCTTTGCAAATGTTATGATGATATACTTAGAGAATCCTAGAGAATCAAGTAAAAAACTACTTGACACTAAACAAATTTGGCAAAGTGGCAGGATGTAAAATAAACCCACAAAAATCCTCAGCATTCCTATATATTTCTAATTAAATTCAACAGGAAAAGATAGGAAGAGAAATCCCACTTAAAGTTACCATAGACATTATGAAATATTTTGCAATCTCTCTGCCAAAACAAACTCAGGACTTATATGAAC
This sequence comes from Gymnobelideus leadbeateri, assembly GCA_011680675.1. Lineage (NCBI taxonomy): Eukaryota > Metazoa > Chordata > Mammalia > Diprotodontia > Petauridae > Gymnobelideus > Gymnobelideus leadbeateri. The sequence goes on from WOXC01010159.1 coordinate 16,491, forward strand.
ACAACTACAAATCACTTTCCACACAAATAAATTCAGATCTAACTAACTGGAAAAACATCAATTGCTCATGGCTGAGTTGAGCTAATATAATAAAAATGGCAATTTTACCTAAATTAAATTTTATATATAGTGTCATACTAATCAATTTACCAAAAAGCTACTTTATAGAGCTAGAAAAATAGTAACAAAATTCATTTGGAAGAACAAAAGGTCCAGAATATCAAGGGAATTAATGAAAAGAAATGCTAGGGAAGGTGGACTAGCTATACCAGGTTTTAATCTGTATTATAAAACAGCAGTCATCAAAACTACTTGGTACTGGCTGAGGAACAGAGTAGTGGATCAATGGAATAGATTGGGTAAACAAGAATCAGCAGGAGGAGAGGGGGCGGAGCCAAGATGGTGGAGTAGAAACAGCTCATCCAAGCCACTCTGCCCCCAGATTCCCCCCAAACTATGTAAAAGGGGACTCCGAAGCCCTTCTGGAGCCCCAGCACCCACAGAACAACACAGAGAAGCTAACCTCCTGCTGAGGATAGCCCAGCAGCCCTGCAGGAAGGACCAATGCAGTGCTCTGGGAGCCGGCAGTATGCAGAGCGCAGGAGCCGAGCCCAGGTTCCCATGAGCAGGGGTTTTAGCCCCAGGGCGGCAGGGCCAGCAGCCGGCTGGAGGGACCCCAAAACACCAGCAGCTGTGTCGACTCCAGAATTATCAACATAGACATGCCTAGGACAAAGTAAGAGGTTAGTGTCCTATGGACTTTGGGACCAGTATTTGGGGAATGCGTTGGCTCCCTCCTCTGGGGGCTAGAAGCTGCTGAGGAGACACGCCATTTTGTAGTTTTCAGAGGCAGCTCTAGCTCCCGGCCTGCAAATTGTAGGGAGATCCAGTCAGTCTTGGGGGGTAATTGCTCTTGCTTTAACTTCCCTGGATCTGGATTGGGATCTAGGGTGGAAGTTGTGGGTGGGTTTACAGCTTGCCAGAAACGGAAGTTGCCCCCCACACGTTCAGGACGAAAATTCCTCTAGCTGGCCTTAAAGCCATAGTGTGGCAACAAGCCCAAAAGTCAAGCAATTAAGTGGCAACATGCCAAGGCAAAGGAAACAGAAAAATGCAACCCTAGACTCCTATTTTGGGGGCATAGAGCGGGAAAAGGACTGTGAGGTCAGAAGTCCTGCTCCAAAAGCCCCAGGGGAAAACATGAGCGGGTTGCAGGCCATAGAGGACCTTAAGAAGGACTTTAAAAATCAAATAAGAGAAGTGGAGGAAAAATTGGAAAGAGAAATGAGAAGGATGCAGGAAAAGTATGAAATGAGGGTCAACAGCCTGACTGAGGAAAACAACACCTTAAAAAATAGACTAACTCAAATGGCAAAGGAGGCCCAAAAGGGCAATGAGGAGAAGAATGCCTTAAAAAGTCGAATTTGGAGAGGCACAGCAGGCGCAGGTATAGAAGGCGGCAGAGCGGTGGTGGCGGCTGAGGCGCCCCTCCCAGAACAAGCGAGCCCAGCAGTGGCCTGACATGCCCCGGCGGTCCCGGTAGCCGCCCGCCCAAGCTCGCGGGGCCACGGCCCAGGCATGAGCTGGCTCTTCCCGCTGAGCAAGAGCAGCACATCTTCCATGGCCGGAGGTGCAGGCAGGCTCACCAGCCTCCAGCAGCAGAGGCAGCAGCTTATCGAGTCCCTGCGTGCAGCGCACGCCAGCATCGCTGAGATTGAGAAGGATGCGGAGTTCCGGCTGCCCTTTATGGTCAACAGTGTCACCATAGCCATCAACGTCTTCCTCCCTCTGCAGTTTCCCCAGGAGAAGCCCGTGATCAGCGTCTTCCCCCCCATCTGGCACCCTTTGATGGACAAGCATGGTGTGTACGTCACCTGCCCACTGGTAAACAACTTCACCATGCTCTCAGACCTCAGGAAGATCATTCAGAGCCTCCTGGATGAATTTTGGAAGAATCCTCAGATCTTGATCACCAACTCGATATTTCCCCCCCTGAACCAAGCCCTGGTGAGGATGCCTCCTTATGTTGCTCAGGGTTTTCCGTTTCTTCCGTTGTATTCTTCTCAAGAGGCAAACAGAGCCATGGCCTCCGTCCCTGTTGTGGACACCGTGCCTCCCACCCCAAGTTACTCCACTCCCAAGCCTGTGTAGCAGCAAGCACCCCAACATCCCCAGGGTGACTGCCAACACAGGTTCTTAGATCTGCTTTTCAAAAGGAAAGCAAATCAAAATGGGTTAACAAGCTTACTTTAATCAAACAAACACACATTACCTAGCTCAGGGGAAAAAGGTCAGACCCCAAACTTCAGAGTTACAGAACTTACAGATCAAACAGACAGGCTTCCAAACTGTCCGAACATTACATGCATCAATACCAAATCACAGTTACCAGAGAGGGAAGCATCAACATCTGGGTTTTCAAAGCCGGGGGGCTCTCAACAACGGCTTCCCAGAGTCTCATCTGGTCAAATCACACACTTCTCAAAGTGAGCCCCAAAGCAAAGCCTCTCATCAGAGTTTATATAGCCTTCTCCTGGCTCAAAGATTGTAACAACCTTCTGGACCCACTCCCCAATCACAAAGTATCAAGGTGTGGGCTTTCCTGAAAAACAAGCCTCCCACCATAGGCTCCAGGTGCACTTATGCTAGGGGCAGGGAAGATCTTTAAATTTGCATTTCCATTACAGCCTGCCACTCCCTCCGGCTTCCTCTCCAGCCTGCCCTTGCCCATTCCCACTGTGGATGCCCCAATGCCGACAGGGCAGAACAGGTATGGCTATAAGATGCCCGACATCCCTGAGGGGTTCCCAGAACTTGCAAAGCTCAGCGTGTCGCAGCTGAGGGACATGAATGAGCGAGAGGACGTGTTCCTGGAGAAGTACTCGAGCCTGCCCCAGCTGCAGCAGGTGGTCACTGACAAGGACAGCTTGGTGAGGAGCATCGAGGAGCTCGCCCGGAAGAACCTCGTCCTGGAACCCAGCCTGGAAGCCAAGAGGCAGACGGTGCTCAGCAAGTACAAGCTGCTAACCCAGATGAAGGCGGGCTTTGAGAAGAAGATGCAGAGACAGCACGAGCTTAATGAGAGCTGCAGCGCCAGTGCCCTCCAGGCCTGGCCGAAGGTGGCGCCCCAGGAGGCCGAGGAGGAGTCGGATGCACTCGCGGAGGACTTCCTCGAGGGGAAGATGGAGATAGAGCACTTCCTCAGCAGCTTCATGGAAAAGAGAACTATCTGTCATTGTCGCAGAGCCAGAGAGGAGAAGCTTCAGCAGGCAATAGCCTCCCACACCCACTTCCACACTCCCCTCTAGATTTTCCTGAACACATGAACTGCCAAGAGAAGAATGAACAGTCCCAATTAAGCGCATTTTAAATAGATGTGATTTCATCCTAATGGCTGTATTGTGTGGTAGAGATTAACTGTATCCATTGAGTAGAGCTGGGCCTGATTTTCTACCTATATGAACAGAGAGAGGGTGAATAGACAATATATCTAGTAGAGATAGAAACAACAGGACTTGACAACTGATTGAATATGTGAGGTAAGTGAGAATGAAGAGTGGAGGATAACAGTGAGTCTAAGCACCCTTGACAGATATAGGGAAGTTTAAAAGAGAATGAGTTTTCAAGTAAATGAGTGTTATTTTGGACATGATGTATTTAAGAAGACGGTGTGACATCCAGTCAGTTGGTCATTAGGAACTACAGCTCAGGAGAGGGACAAGGACTAGATATAAAAATCTGGGCATTATCTTCAAAGAGATGGTAATCAAACCCAACTAAAAGCATAAAGACCAAAAAGAGGATCCAGGACGGAGTCTTGGCCATGTCTATATTTAGTGGACATGACATGAAAGATGCTCCAGCAAAGGTAACTGATAAGAATCGGGAGACAGAAAGGAGGAGAAAGAGGAAAGAGCAATGTGACCAAAATGTAGATTAGAAACATTATTAGCTGGGGCGGTTAGGTGGCGCAGTGAGTAGAGAGTCTGCTCTGGAGTCAGAAGGACCTGAGTTCAGATCAGGTCTCAGACACTTAAACACACACACAAACAAAAACCTAGCCGTGTGACCTTGGGCAAGTTACTTAACCCCAATTGCCCTCCAAAAAGGCAAAAAAAAAAAAGAAATATTATTAGCCTCATGGCTAAGTTCTATAATGTTTCTGAGGGTTGTCTGAGCAAATGTTTGGCTGCTGTTTTCAAAGGTGAAGGGTAAAATGGCCAATACCATGAACTAAAAAGTTCCAATTATGATGTATTTTAAATGAAAAGAGGGAGATTATTATAAACTGGGATCTGGTAACATTACTAAACATTGATTAAGAGTTGTTTGTAGGTCCACATCCAGAGAAAGAACGATGGAGTCAGAATGCAGAGCAAAGCAGACAATTTTCTTTTTTTTTTGTTTTATTTTGTTTCTTTCTCATGGTTCCTGCCTTTCATTCTAAATCTTCTATACAACAAGACTAATGTGAAAATATGTTTAATAAATATATATAGGTAGAGCCTATATCAGAATTTCATGCCATCTTGGGGAGGGAAGAGAAGAGGGAGGGAGAGAAAACTTAAATCTTATGGAAGTGAATGTTGAAAACTAAAAATAAATTAATTTTTAAAAGGATGTTTGTAGGAATCTTGATACAAAGGTAGGCAACAATAGTGGACAGTATGATACACAATTAATTAATAAATATTTATTAAGTACCTACTATGTGCCAAGCACTGTGTTAAGCATTAGGGATATAAAGAAGAAAACCAGAGTCTCTGCCTTCAAGAAGTTCACAGTGTCATATACATATACAAGCAATCTATTTACAGGATAACTAGGAAATAATTAAGAGAGGGGAGGCACTAAAATTAACAGGGGTTGGGAAAAGCTTGCTATAGAGGATGATTTTTTAGTTGTTTCTCAGGGAGGCCTGTAGGCAGAGATGAAAAGGGAGAGCATTCTAGGCACGAGGGACAGCCAGACAACATGCCCAGAGCTGAAAGATGGAGTGACTTGCTCATAGAAAAGCAAGGAGGTCAATGTCATTGGGTTGAAAAATACACAAGCGGGAGTAAGTTATATGAAGACTGGGAAGGTGGAGGGAGCTATGTTATGAAAGATTTTTGAATGACAGAGGATTTTGTACTTGATTATGGAGTAGAGAGGGAGCCACTAGAAGTTATTGAATTCAGATAGGAGGTGTGACATAATCAGATTTGTGCTTTCAGAAAATTACTTGAGTGGCATAATGGAGTATGGATTGGATTGGAGACAGAATCAAAGCAGGCACACCCACCAGCATGCTATTACAATAGTCTTGTCATGAGATCTTGGAGGCTTGCAACAGAGTCACAGAAGTATCAGAGGGGAAATGAGAGCTTGCTTCAGAGATACTGCAAAGGTGAAATCAAAGTGCCTTGGTAACAGATTGACTACGAGAGGGTTAGAGACAAAACATAGCAATGTGTTACAGCATAGCAAAAATACCTATTTTGTGAACTTATGGAGCATATCAAGGAGGAAATTTTGAGAAATTATGGGGCATATCAAGGAGGCAAATAGAAAGAACATTTATATATGGATTAGGAAAAGTCTTTTTATTAAACAAATCATATTTTCCCTTTAAGATCAGCCAAAGTTATGCTGTGTCACTGCTAAGCTCTATAGTGTTTCTGAGGGTAGTCTAAGCAAATATTTGGCTGCTGTTTTCAAAGGTGAAAGGTAAAATGGTCAACACCATGAATTAAGAAGTTCTGATTACGTTACATTTTAAATGGAAAGGGGGAGATTATTATAAACTAGAAGCTGGTAATATTACTAAGTATTGATTAAAAGATGTTTTTAGGAATCTCAATACAAAGATAAGCAATAATATATTGCTAAAATATGTAAGCATTATATATGCCAATGTGACCAATGACCGCATACCCAATGGGTAGATATAGGAATAAAAATGTAAGAGAAGTAAGATGAGGCTATGTAGCTCCCTGCTATGTGTGTGGTCTGCAGATCTAGTAAGAAAATCCATTTCAAATTGTTGAGAAGTGAAGCATAAAGATAAATAAGGAACAGTGAAAAGCAGGTTCAATCTTAATTCAGTTTATAGAAAAAGACATATCTTTCACAATAACAGAAGGAAAGCAAGCATTCAAAATGCATAAAGGTTTTTCCTGGGTTGTATACCACATGTGGGGGAGCTGTTAACTCTCAGTGATTAGGTGAATACCAGGATAGGGGAAGGGTAATCACCCTCTGGGCAGTGATGTGGATTACAAATTAAAATCTACACAGGTGTAGCCAAATGGCAAGGCCATGCCACCAATGGAATTTCGTTATAGAACTGAAACCCCAAGGACTTAAGAAAACCAATTGCTAGTCAAGATTCTTTTTAGAGTTCAATACTAGAACAGGAGTCAAAATATGTGGTATGTTGGAGCTGCTGATGACTTGTCTGATTCAATTTTTCTCTGCAAAGCTTCTTGTCTTTTATGAGAGTCTGTTGGGCTCCCCATTGCCAACACTATCTTGTCTTGACATGCTGGTAATGTCCAAGGCCAGACCTTCTTTTCTGATACAGGGAATCAGGCAGTCAGAAAAGAAAAGCCAAGCAAATAAGACAAATGATATAACTATAAACATGAGAGAAAAGAGGAGAAAAAAAGCAAATTCACTGAAGTTCAGAAATTGAAATCTTGGTTAAAGAGCACTTCTTTGAGAACAAGTAGATGAAATCAGAAATTGTAGGAATCAGAACAAAGATGGTGAAAGGGATTCTGGATTGATTTTTTACTTTCTAGTTCAACCTTGAACCTCACTATTTCTTTTATACTACTTTTCAAAACAGTAAATCGTTAATGTATTTTTTATTGTTGTTGTTTTCTAGGGTGAAAAATAAAACAGGTTTCATTTGTTCTAGGAGTTAAAATTTTAGTTAATGATATAATTGATAGCAAACTTTTTTCCTTAAACTATTTATTTTTGGTTTTCAACATTCATTTCCATAAGTTTAAAAAATTTTCCCCTTCCTTTCCACCTCTCTTCTCAAGATGGCTTTCAATCTGATATGTACTCTACACATACATTCTTATTAAACACATTTTCATATTAGTCATGTTACAAAGAATTATAACAAATGTGAAAAGCCACAAGAAAGAAAAAAAAATAAAACAAAACAAATAAAAAACAGTCTACTTTGTTTTGCATTCTAACTCCACAGTTGCTTCTCTGGATATGGCTGGTATTTTCCATCATGTCTCCTTTGGAATTGTTTTAGGTCCTTGCATTTCTGAGAATGGTTAAGTCTATCAAAATCAGTCCTCACACATTGTGGCTGTTACTGTGTACAATGTTCTCCCAATTCTGCTCCCCTCACTCAGCATCAGTTCATATAAGTCTTCCCAGGTTTCTCTGAAATCCAACTGTTCATCATATCCTATAGCACAATATTATTCCATTACATTCATATACCACAACTTGTTTAGTCATTCCCCAATTGATGGATATCCCCCCAATTTCCAGTTATTGGTCATCACAAAAAGAGCTGCTATAAATACTTTTTGTACACGAATGGCAAACTTTCAAAGAATTTCTTTACTGAATATGAGATGGTTGAAGGCTGGGTAACATCATTATTGATACTAATAAAGCAAAGCTTCCTAGAAGTCAGCTTAAAATGTTATGTTAAGTGGGGAAAGCTGGGTTAAGTTTAAGAAAGAGGATATGTTGTAGAAGAAGCAAAATAAAATTGGGTGACCATTAAGAGATTCATTTGACTAATGTTAAGAGACAATAGAAGCAATAGCTGATGGAGAAGTGAAAATGAAAAGAATGTTAGACATTTTGAAACCTAGTGGCAACTCTTCTATTCCTACAGTGTACATATAATGGATTATTAAAGTAAATTAGAAAAATAAAGGAAAATATATATACCCTTTGACTCAGAGATCATACTACTAGGCATTTATTGCAATTAGGTCAAAGACAGAACATTCCCATATTCACTAAAATATTCATAGCAGCATCTTTTGTAGGAACAGAGCAAACAGGAAACAAAACAGATTCCTTTTGACTAGAATATGGCTAAGTAAATTATGGTTCATCAATGTAATGGAAGATTATTGTCACATAAGAAATGATAAACATGAAAAAATAGGAGGCGTTTGAGAAAGTATATAAGCCAATATAAAGTGAAGGGCAGCTAGGTGGTTTAGTGGATAGAGTGCTAGACCTGGGATCAGGAAGACCTGAGTCCAATCTCAGGCACTTAAAAGCTATATGAACCTGGGAAAGAGATTTAGTGTCTCTCTGTCTCAATGTTTCTTATATTTAAAATGAGAATAATAAAAAAACACCTATTAATATCTCATGAGGATAATATGAATTAATATTTGTGAAGCACTTTGCAAACTTTAAGACACTCTATAAATGCTATGTTGAATAAAGAGACCCTGAAAACAAAATAAATACAAAGAATAAAGCAATTTAAGTGGAAAGATCAAATAACCCCACAATTTAAAACTGTGTAACAACAACAAAGATCAGCCCAAGAGAATAAATAAAGTACTCCTTCTTTTGTAAAGTTGAAGGAATAAATTACATTTCAAGCTAGAAAAAATAACGAAATTCACCTGTAAGAACAAAAGGTCAAGAATATCAAGTGAATTAATGAAAAAAGCAGGGGGGGGGTGATATGAGGAAGGTGGCCTTGCTGTAACAGATCTCAACTGTCTTATGAAGGAATAATCATCAAAATTATCTAGTACTGACTTAGAAATAGAATAGTGCAAGAGTGGAATAGATTAGGTACACAATATACAATAGTAAATGACCATAGTGATCTAGTGCTTGATAAACTCAAAGATCCCAGCTTTTGGAATAAGAACTCACTGGGAAAAACTGCTGGGAAAACTGAAAAACAGCATGGAAAAAACTAGGTATAGAACAACAAATTACTCTGTATACCAAGATAAGTTTAAAATGGGTACATGATTTAGACATAAAGGATGTTACCAAAGACAAATTAAGGGAGCATGGAATAGTTCACCTGTCAGATCTATGAATAAAGGGAGAATTTATAACCAAGCAAGAGGCTGAGGACACTGTGACATGGAAAATGGATAATTTTGATTAAATTAAATTTCAAGTTTTTGCACAGACAAAACCAATGCAACCAAGATTAGGAGAAAAGAAAAAAGCTTGGGGGAGGGGAGGATGTTTAACTGACTCAAATTTCTTTTTTTTTTTTTATAATAAAAGAACTTTTATTATAAAGTGTTGATTTGACAAGTTAGGCATTCCCTATCCCTGAAACTTAAAAATATGGGGTGGGGGAAGCAGCATTAAGTGAAGTCGACCAAAAACATTTATTCAGACAATGCTTCCTTTTACCTTCTCCCTGTTTTCTCTTTTTCTCTAGGTCAGAGCTTGCCATTATCCCACCCATTCTAAAAAGGGTAGGGATGAGAATCAGTTCAATTTAGGCATCAGGCCTTTCTAACATCCATCCTTAAGCTCTGGAGCACCACAGCGTATATCCACCACTTCCTTTCTAGGGGACACTTGTAGATTGCTCTTCCTCAGGGAGAACATTAGTTTGAGATGCAAGTATGGGCATCATTTCTGGTGGGGGTCCACTCTCTTTCTTAAGGTGGTCTCAATATAGCCTTCGAAGACAGGCCAGCTCTCTCTCAGGTGGCTGCTGCCAATTGTATCATGGATACCAGGAGGTACCTGCAGCTAGGGCAGGAGCCACTGGGGTACAGCACACAGCTCCATGGGAGTTGCTGAAATCTGTATCCTGTGGCTGTACCAGTGGGATGTGGTAACTGAGAAAACCATGGTCTCTGGCCTTCAGGATAGCCTCTGTCAGTTTCTTATGCTGTTTCATACAGACACCTGTGTATGGGGCATGGAAGATGACACCTGTGTGAGCACACACAAACTGTTCCAAGAGCTTCACATTTCTAAAGTCCACGTGGAGCTTCTGATCACAGCAGATAGGGCAAGGGTTCCTGGCAACTTTGTTCCCTCGAATGCATGTCTTACAGGTTCACTGTGGTGGGATACCACCTTTGTGGTTTTGTCTATAGTCAGCCCAGACTGGACGGGAGCCATATCGAGCCAGGTATTCTTCAGTTTCCAGATATTCCCAAGGAGCATCCTGATAGAGGGAGACAGAAATACAAGATAGACAAGACATTGTTAGACAAATATTTATCTGGAAAACACGGAACTTTTGTAAGAATCTGAGTTCAATAAGAATCAAAAGTGCAATTTGGCGGCCAAAATACAAATGTGATCTTAGTTAGCATGAGGGGAATAATGAGATGATTACCTCACTTTACATTAATCAAAACACAGGAAATATGGGGTTCAATTCTGGGCACCAAAGTTTAGGAAGAATATTAATCATTTTTAAGATTATGTAAAGAAAATTATGTAAAGCCAAGATAGAAAAAGATCTTAAGCCCATGTCAACCTTTATAAGGATTGCTTGAAGGAAGTGAGAACTTTAAACCTTGGGAAGAGATGAATGATACTTAGAGACAGTATTCTACCAGTCTTCAAATATTTGAAGGAATGACATGTGAAAGAAGCATCATACTTGTCTCTTGTTCTATTTGGATTCAGATGATAAAATATGAGAAGTTTTAAGATTCAAAGAAAAATGGGCGGCTAGGTGGTGCAGTGAGTAGAGCGTAGGCCCTGGAGTCAGAAGGATCTGAGTTCGATTCCGGCCTCAGACACTTAATGCATACACAAACAAAAACCTAGCCGTGTGACCTTGGGCAAGTTACTTAATCCCAATTGCCCTCCAAAAAGCAAAAAAAAAAAAAAAGATTCAAAGAAAAAATTAGACTTAATGTAAAAAAAATTGAAATAATAACAGCTCTGCAAAAGCAAAATGAGTTATGTTGGGAAGTACTGGGTTCCTTCTCATACAAAGGGTTTAAGTGAAGTCTGTGTATACAAAATGCATACCATGTGTTTTGTAAAGGGCTTCTTTTTCTATTATGAGTTGAATAATATGGCAGCCGAGGGCCCTTCCAACTCCAAAATTCTATAAGTCCGGGATTCTGGTTGTGATTTGAAACAGTAAAAAGACTTCTCACATCAAGAAATAATAGATCTTTGATATAGTGACAAAATAAAGTTAACTACCTAGGTATTTGGCGGTATGTCTCTAAATTTTGAGATTAATGGTGGGACTTGCTGTGCTTTTTCACAAATGCCACTTTTGGAAAGATAGTCTTATTTTGATTACACCATGGGGCTGAACAAGGATGGCAATTTGTATACTCTTCTGATCAGTGTGTGGGTAATTGAACTAGAGTGTCAAATGAGAGTTTGAGAAGATGTTTTTTATTGGAAATGAGAAGTTCACATGCATTCTTACATGAGAAAAATAATGATGGCACATTTCAATAAGTAATCTAGCAATAAATGAGTCAAAGAACCTGAATCTCAGTCTTTTGAAGTCTTTTTGGGTCAATTACTTCCTCAGCACAGACCTCCAGTTCCTCATCTATAAAATGAAAAGTTTGGACTAGAAAGTAACTAAAGTCCTTTCCAGCTCTAACATGCAATGATTCACTGATGCATTTAAACACTTAAAATTTTTGATATAATATTATGGCAAACAGTCTAAAGGCAGTTCTCAAATCTGCAGTCACTGAAAAGGTGATCAAACAAAATCAATGTCGAATTCTTTTAAAGTTTAACATTTCTATGCTTTAAATTTTAGAAGGCATAAAGTTCAAACTCTCCCAATCTAAGGTGAAAGATAGAAAGGAAAGACTCCACTGAAGAAAACAGTTTGCTGAGTTACTAAAAGGCAACCTAGCAAAAAGATGAAGAATATGGCAGAGTGAAGAATAAGTCAAGAACATAAAAAGAAAAAAAAATAAAGTAGCATGTAAAATATCAAAGGAAGTCTGTGTTCATAGAAAAGTAATAGAAAGATGTAAGAATCAAAGATATAAAAATTATCTTTACTAGGCTGCCTAAAATATAAGGAATAGGACAAAGCTGAGGTGTTGTATGGAATTCCATATATAGCAAACTACTGGTTAAAACTATTATAAAGTAATGGGATTATGAAAGATATGTCGTCTTATTTAATGGTGGAAACTTAGTAATTCTCAGTCTTTATTTAGAAATATACATAATAAGATATTTTGAGCCAATTAACTCAGAATACCAGGAGTGAAAAAGTGAGGGAAGAGCATATTAGCTAAAGTTAGAAAGAGTGTTTAGGGTCTCATTAAAAATAAAACAAAAGTAGAATAACTAACACTCTTGCTCTTTGGAATAAAGATTCTCTGGGAGAGGAAATATGCTGGTCCATAAGTGTGAGAGTCCAAAGTGTCCAGAGGGTAAAGTTCATTACAGAAATGAGGACAAAATGGGCAAAGGAAAAATAATGGAAACTTAAAATGCCCAAATATATGAGTCTGATAACAATATTTACTTGAAAATATTGTTGGGTTGGGCTGGTAATAGAAAAAGAATTGTTATAAGTTTATATAGTTATTAAATATATATGTTATATCATGTAATATGATATATAAGGAAATATTACACATAAATAGTCTATGCAGATCAAATTAACTAATATGAGCAAAAGCTATTTAAAGAAATTCAAAGTGCTATGGCAAGAGTTCCCATATTGTTTAGCTCACAGCTCCCCTGAACTATTAATGGGAGTAGAACTCCCATGACCAAGACAGATTGCAAACCATTCTAGAATTAGAAGATATTTTTTAGGCAGGTGCCTGAGGCACAGAGGAATTAAGTGATCTTTCTAGCTATAGAACTAGGAAGCTGAGAAGCAAGACTGATCCAGGGGGTCCCTGAATCCAAATATCACAAGATATGTACCACACCCATTCATTTTACCTCGGATCATTGGAATATTTAAATCTTGTTTTATTCATTTATCTACAATATTTAGGAATTTGTCTATTCCATAAAATGAGATAAACCTCTATGTGAAATTCTCAGTGCAGAGGTTCCTTTCAAATTGAAGAGAAATAATGAATTTCTACCTTGATGTAGGCCACAAAGTACAAGATGGTGCTTTGAAAAGTTCTCTGTAGTTGGAGGACCTAGGTTTAGATGCTACCTCTGAAACTTCCTACTTGTGTGTGATTTTAGACAATATTGTTTCACCTGCAAAACAAAAGAATTGGGCTAGATGGCTCCTTGGGTGCCTTCTACCCCTAGGTCTATAATCTTATTTTCTAATGAAGTCAGAAACACTTTCTTTGCAGGAGCTGAGAAATAAGAGGATGGAGGAGAAGCTTGATTAACTAACCCAAGTACTAATTAATTCCCTTCTGTGATGGCAAATAAAAACTGGGGAAAAAAAAAAAAATATATATATATATATATATATATATATAAATGTATAGATATAGATATGTAGTAAGCCAAGAAGTTTCTTTGCTAAATGTAACAATTTCCCCAAAGCATATTTCCATTTTCCTTCTAGGCTAAATATCAACCAGATTTTGGAGTGTTTCAAATTAGTAGTCAGGTCTTGATTATGGTTTTTTGTTCGTTTCTTTTGCTTATTTTTAGTTTACAACATTCATTTCCAAAAGATTTTGAGTTACAAATTTTCTCTGTCTTTCCCATAGACACCACCCCAAAACAGCAATCACATTGAATACCCACTCCCTGAATCTGCTCTCTCCTATAACTTCCCCCATACCATCTCTGACTTTCCAGTAAGGCTATGGATCTCCATAGCCCCAGTGCCTGTATATCTTATATACAAGTTGCATATAAAAATAATAATAATTGTTATTTTTAAACATTTGATTTTAAAACTTTGAATTTCAGATTCTTTCCCTTCTTCCCTCCTTACCCAGCTCCACTGGAAAGATAAGCAATTCAATATAGGTTGTAAATGTGTAGTTATCCAAAACATTTCCATAGTGGATAAATTATAAAAGACTGACCATATTTCCCTCCATCCTATTCCATTCCTCACTTGTTCTATTTTCTACTTTTACCCTGTCCCTTTTCAAAAATGTGTGCTTCTAACTACCCTCCCCCTCCAATCTACCCTCCAATCTATCATCCACCCTACTTTCCTGTAAGGTAAGATACCCAATTTAGTGTGTATGTTATTCCCTCTTTAAGCCAAATTCAATGAGAGTAAGGTTGACCCATTTCCTTTCACCTTGCTGTTTTTCCCCTCCCTTGTTACAGTTTTCCCTTGCCTCTTTTATATGAGATAATCTACCCTATTCTGCCTCTACCTATCTCCTCTCTTTTATATTCCTCTCTCACCTCTTAATTGTATTACTTATTTATTACTTAATTTTATTTCCTGTTCAATTGATCCTGTGTCTTCTATGTATATATGTACACATATATACACATACTCACATGTGTGTTCATATGCACATATACTCCCTCCTATATACACATATATGTATGGATTCACATATATATGTATGTATTTGTGTGTGTATACATTTATATTCCCTTTAACTATCCTCATACTGAGAATAGTTTCATAAGTTACAATTATTGTTTTCCATGTACAAATGTAAATAGTTCAAATTTGATAAGTCCCTTATGATTTCTTTTCCCTGTTTACTAATGCTTCTCTTGCTTCTTGTATTTGAATGTCAAGTTTTCTATTCAACTCTTAATTTTTTCATCAAGAATGCTTGAAAGTCCTCTATTTCATTGAATGGCTATATTTTCCCCTGAAACATGATACTCAGTTTTGCTGGGTAGATGATTCTTGGTTTTAATCCTACCTCCTTTGACTTCCAGAATATCATATCCCAAGCCCTTTGATCCCTTAATGTAGAAGCTGCTAGATTGTGGAAACACAATACTCAAATTGCTTCTTCTTGACTGCTTGTAATATTTTCTCCTTGACCTGGGAACTCTGGAACCTGGCTATAATATTCCTAGGGGTTTCCTTTTTGGGATCTTTTTCAGGAGGTGATCAGTGAATTCTTTCAATTTCTATTTTGCCCTCTGGTTCTAAAATAGCAGGGCAGTTTTCCTTGAGAATTTCTTGAAGGATGATTTCTAGGTTCTTTTTTTGATAATGGCTTTCAGGTAGTCCAATAACTTTTAAATGATCTCTCCTGGTCAGTGTTTTTTCCAATGAGATGTTTCACATTGCCTTCTATTTTTTTCATTTATTTGAATCTGTTTAATAGTATCTTGATTTCTTATAGAGTCATTACCTTCCATTTGCTCCAATCTAATTCTGAAGGAATTATTCTCTTCAGTGAGATTTTGAGATTCTTTTTTCCATCTGGTAAATTAGGCTTTTTAAGTCATTCTTCTCCTCATTGGTTTTTTAGCCTCTTTTGACATTTGAGTTAGTCTATTTTTTAAGGTGTTATTTTCTTCAGTCAGGCTGTTGACTTGTTTTTCATGATTTTCTTGCATCATTCTCATTTCTCTTCCCAATTTTTCCTCCACTTCTCTTACTTGTTTTTCAAAATCATTCTTGAGCTCCTCCACGGCCTGCAAGCAGTTCATATTTTTTTGTACACTTTTGATGCAGCAGTTTTGATTTCATTGTCTTCCTCCTGCTCCATGCTTTGATCCTTTTTGTCCCCCAAAACAGAATCTAATGTTTGATTGTTATGCTTGCTTTGCTTCCTCTGTTTGCTCATGTTGTCAATCAATTACTTGAATTCTGAGCTTTTTGCTATATTAGAACTCTGCTTCCAGAGAGGAGAGCTTTGTCTCAAATCACTGAGGTCTTCACAATTGCTGGAGCTATTAGGAATGTGGCATCTCTACAGCCCCCACAAGCTCTGACTCACTGGCCACACACCCCAGGACCTCCACCCAAGAGCATGATCCAGATCCAAACAGGTTAAAGCAAGAGGGATTACCCTTTGAATGGTTGCTTGGTCCCCCTATAATCTCCAGGCCAGGAGATCTGAAGCAGCCACACTGCAGCAGCTGCATGGCTGCAGTGCCTCTGCCACTTCTTGCCCCAGGGGCAGGGGCTGGACCACACTCTTGAGTCCTCCCTAGTTCCAACAGAGTTCTATACTGACCTTTTACTTGCTCTTTGTCATTTATGGGTTGATAAGTCTAGAAACTGCCATAGATGCTGGTGATTCACTCTCCTGAAGTCTGCTCCAGCCACAGCTGGTTCAGGGCCACCCTGGGACTAAAACCACAGGCTCATGCTGGGTTGGGCTTGTCTCCCAAAATGCTACTATAAACCCTTCCTGTAGGCCTGCTGAGCTGCCTTCAGCAGGAGATTTGTTTCCTTCTGTCACACTGTGGGTTCTGTAGCTCTAAAATTTGTTTAGAGTCATATTTTATAGGTATTTGAAGTGGTTTTGGGGGGAGCTCATGGAGTTTTCCTGCTTCTTTGCTACCATCTTGCCTTTGCCTCCTGTTTCTGTTTTTTTAGGAGAAAAAAATTATTAATAAATATTTTCCTCTCTACCTTCCCTAACATTTTTTTTTTTGCTTTTTGGAATGCAATTGGGGTTAAGTAACTTGCCCACGGTCACATGGCTAGATTTTTGTTTTGTGTGTGTTAAGTGTCCGAGGCCGGATCTGAACTCAGGTCCTTCTGACTCCAGGGCCAGCACTCTACTCACTGTGCCACCTAGCCGCCCTCTTCCCTAACATTATAAGAAATGAGCATAAAGACTTTGCAAACCCCACTTTTACCTGGGGTTACTTTCAAATAAGGCAGCACACATCAAATGACTATTCAATGAATTGATTCTAGATGGTGATTTATTTACACATATTTTTTGGAGTGGGGAAAGCAAGGCAATTGAGGTTAAGTGACTTGCCTGAGATCACACAGCCAATAAGTATGTCAAGTGAGGTTGGATTTGAATTCAATTCTTCCTGACTCCAGGGCCAGTGGCCTATTCACTGTGCCACCTAGCTGCTCTGAAACATTTTCTAACAGATAATCTACTTTCTATCCTCTGCAGTTGTTAGTGACATATGAGATTTGCTGGGGTCTGCACTTTTCCAATCGGGAACAAATAGGCTTTTGTTCAGCAATGAGCAGCCAGATCTCCAGTATTGCATTAAGGTGTTCTTTTAGATGGCTTCTTATAGAAGGATTCAGAGGGAGTACATCCTGACTGCCTGACATCTCCCACTTTGACAACAATAAATTATGACCAAATTAAATAATTAGATTTGGCAGTAGACAGAGAACAGAAGGTCTTTCTTCCTAGTTTAGCACTGTTCTTCAATTGAATGCTTAATAGGATAGTCCGTTATTTCCCAAAGTCTTATTTCTAAAAGTGTGTCCTAAGTTTTTATAAGAAAAAGGTAACTACAATCAAAGTAAACTAATGACTGAGCAATTCTTTGTACAGCTTATCAAGCACTAATTATCAATCAAGGTCTGAACCTGATGCAGTTAGAAAATTGGAGCCTTTGCTGATGACCAAGAGGTCATGTCATGGCCTCCTCTAATGAACTTGTAAGAAATGCAAATGAATTCTCCCCAGCATTTCAATCCTACATTGGCCAGCTGGTAAGAAAACTGGTTTCTGTCGTCTTACAGAAGTTTATTTATTTTATTTTTTTAGTCATCTGACAATATCACCCCCTTTGGTAACCAAACTCCTTGGGTCATTTGGAGAGTGTAGTGGATAAAACACTGGCCCTAGAGTCAGGTAATTTAAATTGAACCTCACACACTTGCTAGCTGAGTATCACTGGGCAAATCATTTAACCCTGTTTTTCTCAGATCCTTATCTATAAAATGAACTGAAAAAGGAAATGGCAAACCACTCTAGCATTTTTGCCAAGAAAACCCCAAATGGGGAGAGCCAGACATGACTGAAACAACAAAACAACAACAAAAAGGGATGTAGTTTAAATGAATAAAAAATAAATATTGAAAGACTAAGCGGTTTAAAATGAAATGTATAGAAAATTTTCCATTTTGTCTCAAAAAAAAGAGTAAGTTTTAGAAAGAGATGCCATCATTGTTGCTAGCATAACATTTCTTCTTAGTTTATGTTGTTTCTATCCTCTGAGTGACTATGGTGTTTTAGTGAGTTTCAGAAATAAATATTTTACAGTGAATAGAGCATGAGCCCTGGAGTCAGGAGGACTTGAGTTCAAATCTGGCCTCAGACACTTTAACACTTACTAGCCATGTGACCTTGGGCAAGTCACTTAACCCCAATTGCCCTCAAATAAAAAGCAAAAAAAAGAAATAAATATTTAAATGGATTTCTTTGTTTTGTTTTATTTTTACAACACAATCATTTTTCTAATATGCCACATTTATTGAGTTTTTCTTTGTAAAAAAAAAAAAGCCAAATCAAATCAGCAAAGAGATTAACCATGATAATGCATACAGCATTTTTCTCCCATGGTCCCACAACTCTACTAAGAAGAAATGTGTTTTACTCTCTGTTTCCTTGGACAACACTTTGTCATTATAATTAATCTGAAATCCATTGAATTTTAGTGTGCTTTTTATTTACATTATTATAATTATGTATAAAATTTTGGGGGTTCTTTTTTGTTCATTTTGCATCAGTTCATAAAAGTATTCCCTTGTTTCTCTGAATTTTAAATATTTGACATTTTTTATAAGAGTCTATGTGGCTCAGTGAGTAAAGGGCTAGACTTGGAGTCAGGAAGATTTTAATTATGAATCCACCTATGTGGGTAAGTCATTTAATGTCTTTCTGCCTCAGTTTCCTAATCTACAAATAGTAGTATCTATATCCCAAGGTCCTTGTGAGGATAAAATAAGATCATAAGTAAAGCATTTCACAAACTTTAAAGAGCTATGTAAATACTAGCTATTATTATTATTATTATTATTATTAAATATTTATCCCCTTGTGTTTATTTGTAATCATTTATTCAGCCATTTCTAAGTCATTAGACAACCAATTTGTTTCTAGGGTTTTTTTTATTTCTTTTATATTAATGCAGACTGCTACTATTTTTCCCTCTAGTATATAGGGCCTTTTGTTTTACATCATTAATCTCCTTGGAGCATGTTGATTAATTAACAAGTATCTCCTTTTTTCCTACTATTTGCCAGATACTGTGGTAGATGCCAGGGTTACAAAAGGACAAACCTGAAATGGAGTTTTTATTTTATATTCACAGAACTGGGATTATCTGGGTCAAAGGTTTGAATAATTTAGTCATTTTTCTAATATTTTTGAAATTGCTTTCCATATACTTGTGCCAGTTCAAATCTCCACAAGCAATATATGATTGTGCTTATCTTTCCATAATACCTTCAACACTGAGGGTTTCCATCTTTTATCATCTTTGCCATTTTGAATTTTTCATAGACATATAGGTTAGGTAAAATAATCTATACCCAGGTTCTTAATCCATGCTTAAGTTATTGTAAGCACCACCACCTTTCAAAATCTTGAGCTTTTTTATACTTGGTCCCTTTGTGTCTATATCATATTGCTCCATAAAGCTTACATTGTAATAGGGATTTGTGATTATGGTGGCTTTTCACAACTATTATCTTCCTTAATCCCCACAACCATATGACACCTCAAAGGATAGTACACATATTTTTAGTATTCCCACTTTACAGATGAAGGAAGTGAGGCTGAGAGAGATTATCTTGCCCATAGTTAGAAGGTTAGAGTTGTGAAGCTGGTCTCTGATTGGACACTCTAAGTCCAATCCCTTTACAATTATACCATAGCTGAATTCATCCTGTTTCTATTTGGGAGTTTTTTTTGTACTATCCCACCCCAATTTCTTTCATATCCCCAATATATTGGGATATACATATAGTGGGATAGTGAACAGTGACTTAATTTTTTTATAGATCATGGCTGCAGAAGTATCTGATTTGTGAGATTTCTTGGTTCCATCTTCAATATATGTGTTCAGAATGTTTCAGGTCTAGTCATTGGGATCTTTCTTCAATACATATGAATAATACAAGATAATAACATGTCAATACACTGAGCCATGCACAACTATGAAGGTATATATTCTAATATCTGAACCTCAGTTCTCCTTCCCAAAGCCCTGAGTAACCAGCTAAGCATTATTTAGTGATAAGCAACCAACTCTGTTTAGATTCTAAGTAATTTTGGAATGAAAATTACTTCCTGAGGATAAAGGGAAGAAAATTTTATGGTATAACTTTTGTTAGTGCCAAGATATAGTCCTAAAGGGACAATATTGTTATTAAATTTTCATGCTTTACAATAAGCACATACTTTTTGTTTATTGGAATTGAAAAAAAATTGGAAAGAATACACAGGATGAGAAGGAATGGAGAGGTTGTGATCTGTGCCCATGGAGGAAATAGCCACACCACACTCAAAACAGAGCCTTCAAAGCAGCTAAAAGTATTGGCTGATTGTTGGGTACCCTAGGCTGTGTTTGTCTTTTACAGGATATGAAAAGTTCAAGATTGGACTAAGCCTGCACCTTTTCACTCTGTTCACAGTTCATTTTACTCGTGGGTTTTCTTGCAGCAAGACAATTCCATTCTCCATAGTGCTGCCAAGAGACATTTCTGTTAAAAATAACATGACTAGAATTATTTTAAATCTTGACACATTTTGGATTACAATGGGTTTCACTAAGCAACAAAATAAAAATATTCCAATGATCATGACAGCATCTCAAAAATATAACTATAAATCAAATAGAACTGAAATGAAATTGTAAAGGTACAAAGCTTTTAAAATTAAAGGGAATCTTCAAACAAGAACCATATTCACTCAGATATTTGCTCCCTGGGGAATTACTTGCCCACTCATTCCAAGAAGAAAATTACAGGAAAAGTAGTTTTTCCTGTATCTGCATATGGTGAAAGAGTAGGACAGTGGGATAAGGGCTTTGAGATAGCAACCACTTTTTCAGCCACCTCTGAGAAAACAAGGGTTAGGTTAAAAAGGTAAGACCAGATGTTTGGGGTTAGATCTAGTAGGGTAAATAGCACTAAAGAACACCCATCACCCACCTCCATTGCTTTAAATCCTTCTCCCCCTTCCATCACTATACCTTCAAAACCAACTCCACAACTCCCTTGAACTAGCCAATTATATTGGTAGGGCAACTCTCAAATTCCTTCTGGATCAAAGATACTTGAACTCAAAACTGCAAAAGTGATAAATTCGAAAATGTGTCACTGCCTTTAAGCTATCTACTAATTCTGTCTCTCCTTCTTCCCTCTGCAGGGCACACCCTGGCTTTCCAGACTTGCTTAAAAAACTCACAGCCTCACAAGTAGTGAAGAATTGCTAAAGATGGGTGTAAATGGTGGTTCAAAATTTCAATACATTTTTGTATTTTCTTTTTTGCTGTAAAATTAGCATGCCACTATTCTTCAGTGAATTAGAGGAAGTATGTCAGGGAATAATAAAATAAAAGTATGTCAGGGAAGATTCTGAGAGTAGCAATGAATCGGGTTGCATAATTTGCATAAATCTCCCTTCTCACTGCTCTTTCCACCCCACCTGTCCCCTCCCAATATCTTTCTGTGTTATAAGAAACCTACAACTTCATATATTAATGTATATGAATATACAATAAAGTGATATGGAATATATTCAAATCTCAAATTCAAAACTGTGACCTATTTATTTGGAAGTATCTTCCACTGTTGCAGATCAAAAAGCATCTATATCTGTCTTGGGTGAGTCTGGCTTATGCACTCCAAAAGTTCATTACACATGGTCCATCAAAAGTTCTAGAAGTTTTCTCTCATTTCTTTGAACATCCAAGGGTACCAACAGATTATTGTTCACTTTAGCAAGTAAATTCATATGTCTAGGTCTGATTCCTCAAGCATAAAATTAGGATGTTAGACTAGGTAGTCAAGTCAACAAACATTTAGTAAGTATTTAGGAAATAAGATTATATTTAACTGGAAAAGTAACCATTCTACATGAGTGAAGACATTTTTAACCATTCATTTATTCAAAATAACATAATTCAGATGTTCATATGAGGTTTTACTGCATTTAGAAGCTATCCTTGGGTATAATGGGGTATTATGCCCTTGCACCTAGGGCATGTTCCTATTGGAGCTCTGAAATTTCTTAAAAATGAATAAATGTATGTATGTGAGTGTGTCTAACTCCTGGGAATACAAATAGAAACAGAAAGAAACACAGACTTTGCCTTAAAGGAGTGAAATAATGAAAGCAAACAGATGAAGGTACCTGGTGAAGGTAAATTGAAGATGAAGAGTTGAAACTACAACCTGGCAAGGAAGGACCTGGATAGTCCTTAAAATGGAGACTGTGGGAGGAAATGGTCAATCAGGGAGAGAGGTCAAGGAGCAGAGTATACTTCTGATGTGTTCAGTCCAGGAATGGAAGGAGTTTTCAGGAGGCAGACTTTTCAGGGCATTGCAAACAAACCTGCAAGAAGAGATGGGAAAAAAAACCTAATGAGGGATCCCTAGGTTTTCTTTCAGCTCTAGCCCTATGATTCTATGATACCTTATTTTCCATACATGACCAACCCATCTTCTCTTCCATTCATGCATTTCTTCATCTTCTATTCATGTACATCTGTGAAGCTCTTCTTATGTCATAGAATACAACTTGTTCAAACCCATCAAGCACCACACCATTCCAACCCCCCCCCCCCACACACACACACATGTACAGACACACACTTATTCATTTTTAATGCTTCAGGAACTGTTATGTTTTATCTCTCATTGCCATAAAACCATGGAATCATGATTATACAATTGTGAATTCCTCATCTTTTCCATGTCAAAACTTTTTTTTTTAATTAGAAATTTTGGAACTCCAATAAGAAAGTGCACTAGGTACAAGGGTATCATACTATTACCTAAGAGTGTTCTTTAAATGCAGTAAAACCTGACATGAATATCTAAAACACATTATTTTGAATAAATGAGTAGTTAAAAATGTCTCCAGGCATATAGAATTGTTGTTTTGCCTGTTAAAATATAATTTTGTTTCTTAAATACTTCTTTGACATGAAGTCACCACATTTATTTTGGGATAAAAAATTATATACCCACCCAACAGGCACAGCTTAAACAAGATTTGTTCAAGTAATAACCACAGTTTACATTTATATAGCGCTTTATGACTGCAAAACACTTTCCCATACATTATCTCATTTTGATGCATTATCTCATTTCACATACATTATCTCATTATTGTGGGGGGGAAATGAAGCTCTTAAAAGATGAGCAATAGATATAAACCTAAGGTATCAGAGTGTTTTTGCTGTTCCAGTATTTCTTCTAAGAGATTAACAGGCACTTTTGATATGCAGCATAATTCATTCTCTCCACCTGATTATGAGATGCTGTATTGTGTCACTTATGAAGATTTACAAACAAACTTTAAAACCTCAATGAAGGGAATGTGTGTGGAGATAGATCTCATCGAGACATATTTTATCCCTTGGAAATATACAGATTCATTGAAGCCCTTGTCAGCCACACCCAACCCTAAAATGGGATAATCTATAGAATGGAAACTGAAAGGTACTGAACAGAGAGAATTATTGTCCCTATAGCCAGTCAGTAAGTGCACTAGGCAGTTAATTAAACACTCTCACGCCCACTGACAGGCCTGCAGCTATGCAACACTATATTCTAGGGGCACCACTGGACCTGGAATCTGACAGAAAACCAGTAGGAAACAGGCCTTCTCCAGACAGATTCAGCTGCTCTTCTCAGAAAGTGCAAATTATGAAAGTCAGCTTTACAGGAGTCTGTGAACCACTCAGTCTCTATCGCATAGTGTATATAGAGTTGGACACTAAAAAGGAGAGTGTATATTTTAATAGAATCGCTCTCCAAATTGTAAGTTGAAAATTGATTTGAGGTTGCCTTAGTGTGTGATAGTGGGAAGTGCAAAGTGTCTTAGTTGTGTGATTTGTCCAATAGCAATGAATCTGCTGTGTTTTTTGGAAAAAAAATAATTGTAACTTCCTTTCCTTCTTCTGAGGGAAATGAACACTATGGAAATAGAAAATAAGCCAAGTAAAATATTTTGAGATGGCTCTTACTAATATCATAGAAATATAAGTTCTGCTTTTAAAATTCATTGAATTCCAGAGGAACTAGAGAGCCACATCAAAAGCTTCATCTAAATTTGCATAGTTGCTTTCTTCCAACAGGCTCAAAACTCTTTCTTACATATCATTTTTTACCCCCACAATATGTTTTTGGGGAAGAAGAGTATATCTATACTCCCCATTTTATAGCAGTGAGTGGTACAGAGGGTATGGCTAGAACCTGGCACACACATGTACCCATTTGTGTATTTAGCCTAAGATTTTAGAAGTAATCAGGTTCAGAAGCAGCATTAGGCACATGTCCAGAGCTTTCCTCTTGACAAGTAATGCTCAAACTGCAATTTAACCCTGGACCCCCTATATTTCTTAATTATATGTAAAAATCCATATTCCAGAAATAAAGCCTCAGGCACACAGTCACTATGGGAAACACTTGCCTGTGGCAGACAATGCCAGTGGCAATGTTACGGTTAAGTGGTCATTGGTTTAGCCAGTAGTATACTGTCCAGCAAGGATTTCCTTGTGCAGATTTTGAAATATTTCTAGGAAATCCTTCTCCTCATTTCTGTTACTAATGAGTAACCATAAAAAATAGCAGTCACAAAAACCTATAGTTCTAAAAGAGAGAGAGGGTGGTCTAATGGAAAAGCAATGCTTTAGATTCACTAGAACTGGGTCCAAGTTTCAGCCCTAATATGGTGAACAACTGTGTGACACTGGAAAGATTACTGAACATCTCTGATCCTGTTTCCTCCTTATCAGTTAGGAGGCATGTGCAGTTGCATTACTCAGATAATGGGACTGTTGGAAAGGATTAAATAATTAACAAGCATTTTTATTGTCATATACATTGTACCAGCTAAGCCTTAAAGGAAACTAAGCATTCTAAGATGTAAAGCTGAAAAGGAAATGCATTTCAGACACTGAGATGAGCAAGAGTAAAGGTGCAGAGACAGGGGATAATGTATCTTATGTGAAAATATATATATATATACATGTATAATATATTTTATACATACATATACATATATGCATGTACATACATACACATATACTCAAAGGCATGTATATATTATCTGTATACATGTACATGTATATACAAGTGTAAATTATATAGCATTATATTGTGATGTATATGTATACATACTATATATTATATGATATTATGTGTGCATATATGCACTTTTATATAGGCCTTTGCATGTACTGTGTACAAATTTAAATTTATAAAATATAACATATTTTACATATATATAATTTATAATGCATATACACATATACATACATATACATATATATGTACTTACATATACACACATATACACACGTACACACATACATGCACTTATAGACATTAATACATACTCATACACACACACTCACACACACACACACACACACACACACACACATATATATATATATATATATATATATATATAATTTTAAGTGCATTAAGTGGTGGGTTTTATTT
Organism: Gymnobelideus leadbeateri; assembly: GCA_011680675.1. Classification (NCBI taxonomy): domain Eukaryota; kingdom Metazoa; phylum Chordata; class Mammalia; order Diprotodontia; family Petauridae; genus Gymnobelideus; species Gymnobelideus leadbeateri. Next base: position 41,965 of record WOXC01010159.1, read on the forward strand.
TCAGCCTTCAGACTCAGGTTTTTATCATATTGATCAGAGTTCCACAGTGTTTCACTTATTTTTCTCTATAATGTGGTAATTGTATAAATTCATCTTCTAGTTCTATTCATTTAGATTAGCATCAGTTCATGGAAATCGTCTCAGTTTCTTCTGAGACTGCCAGACCTGCTTTTTAGAATAGTAACTGGCAGTTGTGCAGAGAATGGAATGATGTTGGAAAAAACCTGAGGCAGAGCGACCACTTAGGAGGCTACTAGAGTAAAAGTAAGAGATGAAGAGGGCCTGAATTAAGTTCATTGCTGTGTGAGTGGAGAGAATGGAATGGAAATATAGAGATAGAAAGGATAAGATTTGGCAGCTGACTGATCATACAACATTAGGGAGAGTGAGGAAATTGTAAACCTATATGATTAGAAGTATTGTAGTACCCTTAATAGAAATAGAGAATGATGAGGAATGGGTAATGAGATGTGTTTTGGACATTTTGAACCTGAGAAGTCTATGAGACATCTCGCTTGAAGTGTCCAACACATAGCAATTGCTGATGTGGAACAGGAACTCAGGAAAGGGAGAAATACTGGATTAATATATCTCAGAATCAATTGAAAAGGGAGGATGACTGAACCCAGGAAATGATAAATTCACCAAGTGAATGACAAGAGAGTAGAGAAAAAGGTCCAAGAGACTTGGGATATATCTGCAGGTAAAGGATGATAAGGATAATGATCCAGTCAAGGAGATTAAGAAGAGGTCAAAAAAAGCACCACAGGCAGAGAAAGAAGAAATAGAAGTTTCTTAAAAGCCTAGAGTAGAGAATATCCATGATCAACCATGTCCAATTTTATAGACATATCAAGAATGAAGTCTAAGAAAAATGTTATTATATCTGACATGAGACCTTTGGTAACATTGGAGAGAAAAATTAAGTTGAATGATGAAATAAAAATCAGATTTTAAAGAATTGAGGATTAAATGAGAGAAGTAGAAATTGTGCCAATAAGTGAAAAGAATTTTTCTAAGAGTTTGTCTTAGAAGTATTAGAAGCTCACATCTATGTATTGCTTTGATGTTTGCAAAGCACTTTATGCATATTATTTCAACCCAGTGAGGTAGGTGGTTTTTTGTCACTTCTTTACAGATGAGGAATCAGAAGAAGACAGTTTAAATGACTTGCCTAGGGTCACACAGCTAGTAAGGATCTGGTGGCAGATTTGAATTTACAGGTTCCTGACTCAAGGTTCAGCACTCAATCCACAGCCTATGAGCCTGAAAAGGAAGAGAAACAGGATACTAGATTACGGGGAAAGGAGGGTCCTATGAAGGGTTGTTTGTTTCATTTTGTTTGTTTTATTTTAGGATGAGGGAAACAGACTTATTTGAAGACACAATGAAGGAAACAGTAAATAGAAGATTGGCTTTTCCTCTACATTCTGGTTTATCCAGCAGAATTTTTCTCTCACTTTATGTGTTATAGGCTCATTATCAAGCAGTAAACAGTAGGGGTGATTGTGGGGGAGAGATGGTCCAGGCAAAAGGGAGAAATGAGATCCAGGGTATATGCAGCAGAATTGGCCTTGATAAAAAGGTCCTTTCTTTCATCATAATAGAGTAAGGGAGGAAAGAGTAGTTAATGATGTTAAAGTTTTGTAAGATTTAGAGAATGGAAAAAAAAAACCACAATCAGTATAAATGCCGTTGATTTTCTCAGGAAAGTGTGATGTGAGTTCCTCATCTCCAAAGGTAGGAGGAGAGGGTCCTGGCTTTAGAAGATAATAAAAAATGGGGACAGAAACTGTGGAGACCGCAAAGGACCCGAATGAAAGCAGATAACAACCAATCATCAGGCTTATGTGCTATTATCCATTCAACAGCATCTGAGTAAGAGTGGAAGAGAATGAGGGAGGTTATAACATATAGATCTGAAGTATGGAATGTCTTGAACATCTATAGGACAGAGAGGACTACGTAAAGTTGAACTTGTTAATTGGTTGAGATTGGGAAGAGATAAAGTGATGATTGCCTGAGAAACACTGGAGAGTGAAGGACTTAAAGGTCAGAGTGAACACAGAATTGGTTTCAGAGAAGTTAGACCTAGGCAGAAATAGAATGAGAGGAGATTATGATTGAAGCAAAGGATTTCAAAATCCTTAATCAGGCAAGTGGAAAGCACGCTAACCTGAAATTAAGATATACCTGTAAGTTAGAATGCCTGATATAAGAGGGGCTTAGGGAGAAGATTCTTATTTCTTCAGAGAATACAAGCCTACTACCCATTAAGATACAAGAAGGAGGGGCGGCTAGGTGGCGCAGTGAGTAGAGCGTCGGCCCTGGAGTCAGAAGGAACTGAGTTCGGATCCGACCTCAGACGCTTAACTAATGCACACACAAACAAAAAAAACCTAGCCGTGTGGCCTTGGGCAAGTTACTTAACCCCAATTGCCCTCCAAAAAAAAAAAAAAAAGCAAAAACAAGATACAAGAAGGAATCTCTGGAAAGAATAGGAACATTTTCCTCCTGACACCCCCAGTCCACCCATCAGGACATGCTAGCTGGGCTGATTTGGTTATGGTGGCAGGTTATGCTACCAAGTGTGTAGGAGGTACCCAGTGTAAGACTAATCACAATCCTGAAGCTTGTTGTTACCATAGAATCTAATATGTATAGAAATTTCTGTTTGGAGAAGAAGGTCATTTCTGTAGGAATGTTTCTGTAGGAAGTGCTCATCTTCTTGCCTGAATTATTGATACTCTCACTTTCCTCTTTATCTTACTTGGCTGCTAATTTGTATTCGTTTTCCTGCCTTGCCATTTTTGTCTTTGTAGACATCCTGCACACCAATGTTTGGTCTTTCTGCATGTTTTAGACCAAAAGTGTGAAACCTACAGCCTCAAGACTACATGTGGCCTTCTAGGTCCTTGGTTGCAGCCTTTTGACTGAGTCCAAATTTTATAGAACACATCCTTTATTAAATGGATTTGCTCTGTGAAGTTTAGATTCAGTCAAAGGGCCACACTAGAGGCCATTTATGGCCTTGAGGCCCCAGGTTCATCACCCCTGTTTCAGACTCTTCACTGTCTATTTTCCATTGATGTATGCATTCATACCCTGACTCAGGACTACTGATCTGACTTCAGACTCTTTCCTTGAATGCTGCTTTCTGGCAACTCCTCAGGTCCAGTCTACTCTAGCCCTGATTTCCCTGACTTCTAGTATTTATTTCTACAAAGCTTCGCTGCACATGTTTCACTCTCTCACTGGTTCATGTTTCTTTTTTTTCCAAATGCTTTATTAACTTCTGGTTTATATCACTCATTTCCGCCAGATTTTGAGTTACAGTTTTTTCTCCCATTTTTCCCTACCCCCCACCCCAGAATAGCAGTCCCACAGGATATCCCCTCACCCCATCAGCTCTCTCCCATATCTTCTTCCATACCCCCCTCAACTCTCCCAGTAGGGCAAGGTGAATCTCTGTGCCCCAGTGCCTGTATATCTTATTTCCCAATTATATGTAAAATAGTATTAATGATAGCATTTATATATATTTAAAACATTTGATTTACTGGCTCATGCTTCTTGACCTGTTTCTGCATGTTTTTACTGTCACTATTCTGGGCACCTGCACTAACTCTTTAGATCTTGGCTTTTCCCCTAGACTCTGGTTTATCCAGCAGAATTTTCCTCTCACTTTATGTATTATAGGCTCATTATCAATCCAAGTACACAATTAACCTTGACTACTGAAATAGCTATGGTCTCCAAAGGTCAAATGGTTTAGAATAATCCCTCTCCCCTAACTGCTGACCCATAGCATATCCAATCTTTAATGGATATGAATATCCTGACATCCTAGTTTAGAAAAAAGTCCCAATTGTGTCACCATATGTAACTCTTCCCCTTGATGAAAAGATAGTATTATGGATTTGATCTCCAAATTCCATAAAAAGGGAGATATTTGCAGTTTAGTCTAGAATATTTAAACCTGGGGAAAAGTAGAAAAGGCATTTTTTAAATGAACGAGGCATAATTTTAATACAGCATATAGTCCCAAAGGAATGACCACATGCATTAATTGTACTTCCTTGTATGGAACTACTGGCACTGAGATTTTAGGGTTCCATCGTTACTAAATTTGAAAACAAATCATAGTATCAGCTAGGTGGTGCAATGGATAGAGCACAAGGCCTAGAGTGGAAAGAAAGCATTGTGCTTTCAGAAGAGACAAAAATGGAACAGATACTGTGTGGACTAGGATGATAAAGGTTTTCAAAGGAACTTCAATTAAGTAATTTCAGACAAATCTGCAAAACCACTAAAATTTTACATCAGGGAAAGAACCACATATTAACATATGCATGGGATCTTCTTCACGTTCACGTCCATCAAGTGAGTGGGAGAGGGAGACCAGTTTATATCAAACAATTTGTCTACTGGAGAACCTAGCTCCATTGTCAAGTTTAGCTGTGTATTTGAACTCATTGTGGAGTGGAACTAGATGGATAAAGTGAGAGAAATATTATGCTGGAAAAACTAGAGAGTATAGAAAAGGTCAGGATCTGTGGTTGTCATGCAGGTTCTATGAGTGATGAGAAAGAGTACAGAAACAAGGATGGAAGCAAGAGTGGAAGGGAGAGGGAAGAAGAGAGGAAAGGGTAGGTGAAAATGAATGCTTGGAGTCAGGGACAGGAAAAGGCTAGGTGTGGGGAATCTCCAGAAGTCTGCATCTCATGGCCAACTGGGCAATCATGAACCAGGGTGCACACTTATTACCAGTCAAAGCAAAAGTATGAGATATCCAAGAACCTAGAGAATACAGCTATTAGGAAGGCTAATTATTAATTCAATGACCAGACAGCATGAACCTTCAAACAAGAGAACATGGCAGAAAGATTATAATATAGATCAGTAATAAATAATATTAATTATAACAATATTTATAACTAACATTTATATAGCACCATGTGCCAGGTATTGTTCTTATGCCTTGAAAATAACCCATTTGATCTGCATGATATTATCCACGCTTTACATATGAGGAAACTGAGGCAAAGACAGGTTTAAGGGATTTATCCAGGGTAACACAAGAAGTGTCAATGGTTGAATTTAAACTCAGATCCTCTGGGTTATAGGCCCATTGCTGTATTTATTCACTGCATCATCTAACCACCCCAAAGCAGCAAATTAAAATAAAAGACCTATAGGTATCAGAACCTCAAGCAAGATGAGTATCAAAAACAAGGAGAACCTGATACAAAAGTGAATCTCTTCAGGACTCTCTGTGTATACCTACTAGGGTAAGACCTAGTACTTGGATAGGAGCAGCCCATACTTGATGTACCCTAAATACCAGGTAGTGTGACACAGGCCACTTGTCACAAAATCTTTCCTCATTAGAGAGTCCAAAGTCATAGAGAACACTTGGGATGATACTGAGATGGTCCTAGTGAGAATCAATACTGAGGTGAAACAGGAAGTTGGTTGTAGGAGTAGGAAAAGTGGAGCTTTTATTTGATGACGGCCAATTTATAGCAAATGAACCGTGAATATTGAGAAATGGAGGAGGGGAATGGCTAACCAAAGTATGGGTATTACAGCCATGAGGCCAAGAGGGCCCTGAACTGCCCTGAAGAAAACACTTGATCAGCTTGCTAAATGGAGAGACATGGCAATCAAGGCCAATACTGGCATGGTATGCAAACACATTTTTAAGATATCCATAGGTTGAAGGCTGAAGAGTTGAGCACTCCTCCGGAGTTAAAGGACTTGGGTATATGTGCTGCTTTTGAAATTTTTTATGTGACTATGACAATTCATTTAAACTCCCAGAGTCTGGTGATTGGACTACTAGGTGATCCCTAAGGTCTCTTTTAGTTCTACATCTAAGATTCTAAGAAGTATCCTTCTTAAAACAGATAAAAATAAAGAGTGGAAGTAAATGTAAGTTTAAAGAAGTTATGGCATGTGATTCATTTAAACTGTCATCCTAAGAAAATTCAGGGATGAACTTGTCAAGTAGACAATAAAAAGAAAATAGCAGGGGCAGCTAGATGGTACAGTGAGTAAAGCACCATCCCTGGAGTAAGGAGGACCTGAGTTCAGATATGGCCTCAGACACTTAACACACACACAAAAAAAACTAGCCATAAAACCTTGTGCAACTTAACCCCAATTGCCCTCCAAAAAAAGGCAAAAAATAGAGAAAATAGCATTTCAGAGTCAACATCTGCATGATGGGTTAAGGAGAAGCGTTTACTAGGTGCCTAGAACATGCCAAACATTATACCAAGTGCTTTACAAATATTTTCTCATTTGGTTCTTACAACATCTTTGAGGTACTATTATTACTCCTATTTTGCAGTTGAGGGAACTGAGGCAAACAAGTTAAATGACATGCCCAAGGTTGCACAGCTCTAAGTATCTGATACTAGATATGAAATCATATCTTTCTAGATTCAGACACAGTGTTCTTTCCACTACGCTATCTAGCTTTTCTAGGATGGGATGATGTGTTTTAAATTTTAATGACAGTGGGCAATAACAAACGAACCCTAACACCTCAGTGCCAGAAATTCCATACAAGGAAGTAAAACTAATATGTAGAGAATATCGAAGAGAATTCAACCAGATCAAATAGAAGATCACATGTTAATAGCAACATATGATCAAGGTCACTCAGTTTTGAGAACATTAGGAAAGAGTTTTATAAGTTATATTTTGGAAGGGAAATTCCTCCCTGATTCTACTCCCCCCCCCAAAATGGAAAGGAAACAAAAAATAAACATTAAAAATGTTTTACTCAAATAAATCTCTGGATATCCTTGATTTGTTTCCTCCAACAACAAAGACAAAAAAACATCTATGACAGTCCTTGTGTAATTGGCGTGGATCTTTTCCCAGACATTTTCCACAAGGGTTCCTCTCAATATGTTTTTGGCCCACTTCTCTTTCCTCTTATCTATCGAGGATACCAGGGAATTGATCTACCTATCAACATGACATCTTCTTTCCATGTGAACAACCTTATTTCTTTCCCTGTCATATGTTCCCTTGATGCTGTCCTTTACTCTTGTCTTTTAGTTCTTTGTTGGTTATATGTTGCAACCTACCTACATTTTTACCAAGAGTTATCCGTGTGACACTCATCTTCATTCCTATGGAAGCAGTATTCCTCCATATCTTGATTTCACACAGTAATGCTGATAAACTATTTGTATTGAAAAGGAGAGTTTGGGTTCAGTTAAAAAAAAAAAAAAGCTTTGCAATTCCCCTTTGCAATCCAACCCAAAGTCTATCTTCCTTTCAACTCTGAGCCAAGCTGATTGCCCATTATTAGTTCTGTTGATCCTACAAATATATACTATTGGACATCTTCTATAGGTTCTCCCTCAGAATGAATGTTGGAATCTCAGCTATAAATATTTCATCCACTGACTCTTTCCTCTAAGGATGGATAGGCCAAACTTCTTCATGTGGTCAGGGGTCATTTTGAAGAGGCCTTAAAATGTCTTAGAGATAGATGCAAATAGTATTTTATCCTCAAACAGGAACATCTGAAAGACCTTACTACAAGCTAATTCCTCCCTAATATGAACTCTGCCCTGGCTCTTTTCCACTGCAGTGATGAATAAATTTAGTGAACATACATATCAATGTTTTATGCCTTGTCTGGTGATTATTAAATGGTTTTATTCCTATTGCTACATCTTCCAAAGAATTATAATGTACAGATGGCAAACACCTTAGTACATAACAGCCCGTAAGATGGCATTTTGTTCTACTCAATCAAATAGATTTTTTGTAATCAATAAAAAATAAGCATAATTGGAATTTACCACTAAAAAAATCTTTCAGTTAATTGTAAGACATTAAAGATTTCCACAAAATCCTACATAGATAACTCAGGATGGTGTGGAGGTCACCATGGGTTCTAGAAAGCCATGCCAACTGAGTACAAACTCTGAAAATTTCTATCACACAGGAAAGACTTTAATAATAGGGCCAATAATGAACTGTCTGATTTCTGAGGATCACCCTTGCCAATTGTACAGTCATATAAAACTAACTGGCAATGAATTTTTACAGGGTAATCCCTGAAATACCCAAAAGACTTTCAAGGTCCTTGTGAGGTCTCCATCCACTTCAATAGTGACAGTGGCAGAGTAGTGTCAAAGTTGTCAGAATCACATTTTTAGGCCATCAAGACTTTTAAATTTGACTATTTGTAATATAAATGTGAGATGCTTGTCCAATGAGTGAGTAGAAATATTCCTGGGAGAGGTGAATCACATCAATCTTGACATTTTTGTTAGCAATAAAACTAAAAGAAAGAAGGAAATTGTACCTAAATAGACAGATGGCTCATAGATAGTCCTAAGAGTGGTAAAGAAACTAGTTAGTGGAATGGGTTTTATGGTATTCCTAGATGGTATGAGAAATATTATTTCATGGGACATTTGCTCATCTTGTATTACAGTACTAATGATAAGTATTTGCAAAATTACTAACATGAAAATAGTTCCAGCTTATCCACAACATTGATTGCTGAGAATGTAGTGGTAGAGAAATTTTACAAAAAAAAAAAAACTTGGTAAGTTATTTTAAAACAAATCTAAATCAGTTTCCAAAGGTGGGAAATGAAGAAAGTAGGGAGTAATATATGGAAAAGTATGGTTCAAGAGAAAGATCAGTGGAGAGATAAAAAATGGAGCAAGTCTGTAATGTTTCCATAGCAACCTGTTTTCATAATTGATGTCACCACATATGGACTAGAACACTTCAGTCCCCTACAAGCTCTACAAGGAATAGGAAAAAGCTCTTGGGCAATTAATCCAAGAAGAAAACAGATCTAAACTAAATGTATACAAAACAAATATATGCTAGAAGTGTTACAATTTTGAAAGCACTGAAGGGGTGGTTTTTAGGATATATAAAAGAGAGGAGGATGATTAGGGGAAATCACAGATAGTATTAGTACTGAAGAAGGGATATTGAGAGCACATCAAAATTTCATCTACCCAGATGCCAATATTATCATCTCTACAAAAGCTTTGTGTGAATGATAAGCTTCTTGATAAAAATAAATAGATAAATAAATATGTGAAACCCCCCCAAGAAGGTAATAGCCATGAATTTTACAAATCATCTTCTGAAGTATATCAAATCTCTGTGGTCACAATTGACTGAATGGTGTGGTGAATAGAAGATTTCAATGTGTTTGGGGGCTGCGGATAACATTTAAAATATTTGGGAAAGTAGTATTTAGAGAATTTCCATGGGGAAACATGGACACATGTTTGGATCACAAAGGATAGTGTGTGTCTAGGAGAGATTTAAACCAGTAACCAACACTAATAACAGTACAAATCTATTAAATTATCTAATTATACATTTAGCCTGACATTTTGGACATCAAGGACTTTTTGGATCCTAATTGTGACTTCCATTATGTCAATGCTCCCTTCCATCATGATAGACTCTGATAGTTTCACAAGTATTCCCTCTCTGCCTTCATCTAAGTAATTTATAAAAATGTTGAAGCCAATAAAAGGCCTCTGGGGAATTCCACTAAAGATGATACTCAAGTTAATATGAATGCACTGATAATTATCCTTTTGGTTTGGTCATTCAACTAGTTCTCTATTGAGTTAACTATCTTACATATATTTAACTGTCTTGTCCTCAAGAATGATAGTGTGACATATTTTATTAGTCTTCTAACAAAAATTCTGGTATAATATATTCACCATATATCTCTGCTCTACAAGTATAGTTACTCCCCATAAAAAAGGGGGTTAGTCACACTTTAAATGAAACTACTAGCTCTTAGTATTAACAGAATTTCCCTTTCCAAATGCTAATGTATCTTTTTAATGATACATTCTACAGTGTAGCTAGTATAAGAAATATCTCCTAGACAATTGTTCCAATAGAGATCATCTGAAACAATTTTTTCTTCGAAACTGACTTGTTGGTATGTTCTTATATCACTAGTGTATGTTTTAAACAACAATTTTACTTGGGGTATAATGTATGAGAAGGCACTTTACTACTAATTCTGTCTGCTTTACCACTTTTCCCTCTAGCCTTTGACTACTTTGGATACCAGCTGACAAACATTCTGCTTTACAGAAACTAATCCTCATGCATGACATCTGCCCCAAGTTCTGTATTACTTGATGTTGGTCACTGACTATATGAATTTTCTACCCAGCCTGAGTCTATTTCCTTAGTCTATTCCCCACTAATAGTTTCAAGGGAAGGGTGAATAATTACTAGCTAGGGCTGTAGCAGACAATATTCCTGCTTCAGCTGCATGTGTGTGTTTGTATGTGTTTTGGAATAGATGAACTTCCAATTTGAAGAGCCCCTTACATATCTAGAATCTATAATCTCTGAAACATAATGTGGAAGGATTTTGGTATTCCAGTCTTAAATTTATATGAGCTATATCTCATGTAAAGTTTCATTTTTCTCAGTTTACTTGGCTCCAGATTAAAGCCCAAGTGTTCTTTCCCAGAATCTCCTTGCTGTCACTTTCCTTTAAACCACAGACCCTTCCATTAGTCTGTGTTATGATTCTACTTTCAATTTGGGGTAAGTTAATGCTCAAGTTTTCTTTTTTAATTCAGTAAGAGAAAAATCACATCTTGCTTGAGCCTTAAGAACATTTCTATTGGCTTCTGACCAAAGCTACATTTTCTTCATATCTACTCCCACCAAGTTGGCTGGTGCTCCCCCACTCTCTCTTGAGAAAGACGTTTCCTTTCGTTCTTTGCAACCCTTTTCATAGACTTGGTCAAACTTTTCAATTTATACCTGCAATTCTGGATTATCTTCATCTCAGTCTTTTTTACCCAGTTTTAGGCTGTCATAGCACAATCTGTCCCATATAGCAGCACTCTTCTTCACTCTGTACTGCATCTTCTACTCTTCGTATTTGCGGTTTGCCATTTCCCTCTGTCGACCATAACCAGTTCCCTTCCAGTGTTCACTATCTTATTTCTTGGGACACCATCCACCCACATGGCTCAGTTACAAGGATTCTCTCCTCCCTGAAATCTTGTCTTCTAGGTCCTTTATAGCATCCCATTTAACTACTTACAATGCTTTAAAATACTTAAAACCCTACATTTACATATATGAAGAGGGATTTTGGGCTTTCATTCTGGAATGGCCCTTATAAATAAAGACTGTTGGTAAAAAAAAAAATGAGAACCTTTTGTTACAATATCCATGGCAATCAAGTGAGACATGGCATTGCTTTGGGAAATCATTCTTTTAGGCAGTATCAGTGTTGTATGAGATCAGGTTTATCTAAAGTTTAGAAAGTTACTCAAATAGCTTGAGTTGAGCTGCTAAGGGTCAATCTGAGCAGTGGAAATGTCCCATATTTTCTGATGTTTTCCAAATACTGTGCTAATTCCTGATCCACTAGAAATAAACATTATAAGTCACTACTTTTAAAATATCTCTGAAATGTGTTTCATCTCATTTCCCCTTTGCATTTATAAATTAGTCTGCCCTTTTTCATAGATGAATGTTACCTTCACTTTAATTAAAATGCATGGGAAAGTACATATCTGTGAGTCTTTTTAAAGCAGGATCTTTTGGTTCTGAGAGAACATTTGTTTTTGGTTTTTGTTGTTTTTTTTTTTTAAAGACATTTTCAAGGCCTTTGGAAGTCTTAAAAGATTTCCATAGAGAACTTTTCACAGACAGATTAGCAGTCTGTAATCATCCCACACAAAGTATTGTATATAGATGTAGCTGCAAGTGGGTGTAAAAGAGTCTTACTAATTTAAGAAATATGAAACACAAATAATATGGACATTTAAACAGTTTGCAGACTAGCTAAGACCTTGGACTTATGATCCAAGTGAAAAGCATAGAGACAGAATCATTGATCCTCTATATTTACTAAAATAATTTTTAAAACCTTGAAGAATCATTACTTCTATTGTTTTTCTTGTCAAATGAAAGTATTCAATCACAAAAGGTAGGTACAAATATAAAATTTACAAATTATATTTTACCAAAATATTATTTCATTTAAAATAGAGTTTCATTAAATATAAAATTCCCCTAGTTTAAGTAAAATAATTTAAATAAATAAAATGTTAATCTAAGGAAAAAAAAAAGACTCACTCTTTCAGAATTTATAAATAAAAGTATGATTCTGATGTCTGAAGAATTACCTTTATGAAATCTTCCAGTTCTTTCACCTATATGTTTCAGTAAAAGTTCTCCCTTGTTTATTTATCCAATGCTGCTTTTTGAATCAATCTGCTGAATTCCAATCTCCTTCTACCATTCAGACCACATGAACCACTTAAATTGTGAAACCAGTAGTCTCCTCAATGTGTACTCTGATAAACAAAGATATTGTCTTTCTATAGAATATTGAGAGAGAGCTTAAAAGAAACCATTTTCAATCTACCACCCATCTTCTCCTTTCATTTGACTTTTGGATCTAGTGTTCCAAATATAAGCATAAACTAACAATGCTGTATCCATGTTATACATATGTTGTATCAGATATAAATTTACCAAGTGTATAGGTTGACTTGAATGTTCCATACTTGTATTTAGTATTGATTTTCTCTGTACAAAAATCATTTTTCTTATAATTGTAACTATAATTAAGCATGTGCCCCATGTCTCCACTCATCAAAAAACAAAGAAAATTGGGGGCTTAGAAGGGGGAAGTAGATTTATGATATATATGGATACTTGACATATTTTCCACTTGAATTGTGGATTTTTTACACAATCAATTCAATTTCTATTGTAAAAATATATGTTACTCGAGTCATGTGACAATTACCATCAATTTATACCTTGTCATATTTACATGCTTATTAGATGGTTTCTGTGGAGGAGATAAGCTTAACATAAACGTGTTCACTAACTTTTCCTTACTGAGACATAGCCAATTTAGTGGCAAAACAGAATCATTTCAGATATACAAACCAAACATCCTCAAACAGATGAACATAACAGTGCATTCTCAGTTTACATTACCATAATTGGTCTTTCTCTGGAAGAGAAAGGAAGAACACTTTACTTTATAAAAGCCCATTCCAGGTCTTCATTTTACCTAAGCCAGAGTTCTCTACTTAGAATTATGATTAAGACTTACCTTCAAATTTTTCGGCACAAATAACTTTTGATATCTCATTATCTTTAAAGCACTCTTATAGTAGATCACAGAGAAATTATCAGAGTTTAAATACAAAAAGGTCTTATTGTTAGCATAACATTATTTATGTGCTACATAACTTAGAGCATAATTCAAATAAATATGTCTTTAGGTATGACTTGTTTCAATCATCTATAACTGTTATCAATCAATGCTTTAGCTAACAATTATATTTCAGAATTGAATAGAATACCCTTACCTAATTTACTATAAACTTTTTTTATAATTGGACTATACTGAGGCTCATTCGTTTTTCCTCAATTTTGAGCAGTTTCACCAGATATCAAAGGCTTTATAGAGTTTTTTCTACAAACAGTAGCAAAAACACCAATGAAATATTTTCCTTAGAATATCATGAGATCAGATTTTTTTCAAGTATAATTTTACATTTTACAATCTCACATTTACATTTTAAAAGTAAGCAAACAGAGGCAGATTAAGTGACTCATCCCATGGTCTAAAATATGGGAAACTAGCTAATGAAAGAGCTAGGATTTGAAACCAGATCTCCTGACTCCAGATCCAGTGTACTTCCCACTGCACTGTACTTTTTCTGGGACTTTAAGTTATAGGAGGGGGGCAGGGGAAGGAAAGGAATATTTTCTATGACTCCTTTCTGCTATCCAAAATGGGTTTACCAACAGTCTTGCAAAATTTTCTTAATACTTATACTTCTTACAACTATTTTATTTTATGGACAAAAGAAAAATAAGAAGGACCACTGACATATGCATCCCATGATTCTGCCACTACTATCTTTTCCTTCAATAAAGTAGTCATAATTTTCCCTACCTTTCTTGTCTCCCTGCTTTTTGAAGCCAGAGCTTGGGTTCCTTCTAACTTTAAAATTATAGTGAGGCTTTGCCTTTCAATACTAGATGTTGCAGCACTCTTAAAGGAGTCTGTGGTTTCTAAAATCTTGGTTTCCATTACACATTAACTTAAATGGTTTTTATGAGAACTTCATATGCTTTCAAATAGAAGAGCTCCTTGTCCTCATAAACATGATTTTAAAATGTTTGCTACATTATTGCATCTTGAAGTCAAACATTTTCCCTAAGTAAGTCATCTAAAATTAAATAATGAAAAGATATGACTTGATATTAGAAAAAGTACAATTTCTAGGAACTTTTGAAAGAACTCATTTGCTACATAAAGTGCGATATCCTGTTCTTTTGCATACTTATAACAATTGAATCATATAAATAATTTACAGAATAGAACAGAGAGGATCACTTTTCTGAGCAGCATTCAAATTATATATTGAGTGACTAGAGCAAAAGCCACCATTTCCTCATTAAAGAACAATTTCTAGCTTCATTGATAATACCCAAACAAATCAATAAATTTTGACTTCATCAAAATGTGCCCTAAATAAATCATTTAAAAACTTGACCTTATTTTCTAGTTTGATCAGCTTTAGCTTATGTGTCTTTCATATAAATAATGGCCATGAAAGGTTATTATTTTCCAGTCCTTTCATCAAGATACTTTATATACTAGGGTAAATTCTGTCTAGTTGGTAGAATTATGTACCCAGACTTCAATCCCCCACTTAATATTTCCAAAATACCTATGAAATATGCAAAATCTTTTCATTATTTCTCTTAAAGCTTTTAGTGAAATTTAAGATGACATAATCTTGACCATCTTTTTCTCTCTCTCAATCTATGTAGCAAGAAGTATGTACTTGTAAAGGCAAAAGCAATTGGACAGTATTATAAAAGCTTACAAATGTATTCCCTTTCCTGTACTGAATCAGAGAGCAAACCTGCATTTCTTACTTCTTCTGTTACAATGAATGGATTTTTGCTTGAGTGACTAGATAACCATTTTCTTTCCTTTATGACTGAAATTACTTGGTGTTCATCATGTTGCTAAACCCTGTCCAGCTATAACACATAAATAAGTGACTGAGGAACAAAAAAATCAAGAAATCTTTAGCAAGGAGTTGCCTGATGTGGGATCAGATTTTATATTAAATGATGCATTTCTCTACTGTTTCTGTTTGATTTTTCCAAAGGTGCTAAGTTTAAATTATCATAGAGTGATAATACATATGCAAAGTCAGTGAGGGAGAATGTATATCTCTAGCATGGAGAATTTGGATTAGGACGAGATTTAATTATTCTTGTGCCCATTGCTGTATAATATTGGCACATATCCCCTACATTTGATCAGAGATTTTCTGCTATAGTAGACAGATCCCTATCCCATCACCAAAAGGAGGTCAGGGATAGTCATGGTAGTTATGCAAGGAGTAATGGGACTTTCAATAAAATGAATAGAGAGAAGATCAAGGCACAAAATGGATCAGGATAAGGGTGGGTGCATAGGGGTGGGGAAGTCAAAGTATGCTGACAGAACCAGAACTAGCTCTGACACATGGCATTACCTCCAAAGTGAATGGGATCCCCACTGTCTATTCTAATTAAAGCCAGATGGCCATAATTTTACTCTAGCCCTAGTAAGAGTTTATTCACCATTTTAATTCAGAGAAATGTTCATGGTGAAATACACAGAGAGTTAAGGACAATTCCAAAATCTCCATCTTTTGGGAACCTAAAACATCGCGATTTTGTGGACATTGCATTTGTATTAACTCAGACCTAAGGGCAATGATATGCTAAAGCTGGCTCATAAATGCTCAGGAGAGCCAATTGTTAAATTTTCATTGGGAGCATTAACACTTGAGAAATCAGAGAACCCTATAAATCATGGCTTGATTTATTGTTTTGTTGATTGTCTAGACTAGAGAAAGGAATGGAGAGAATGTTAATGATGCAGATAAAATGTATCAAATATGCTTTTAAAAGAGAGTGAGAGAGAGAGACAGGGACAGAGAGAGAGACAGAGAGAGAGAGAGAGACGGAGAGAGAGAGAGAGAGAGAGAGAGAGAGAGAGAGAGAGAGAGAGAGAGAGAGAGAGAGAGAGAGAGAGTTGCCAAAGATTTATCAGCTAAAGGATATGAACAGGCAGTTTTCAGAAGAAAAAACCAAAGCTATCAGCAGTCACATGAATAAATGCTCTAAATCACTATTATTTTGCAAAATGAAAATTAAAACAACACTGAGATACCATACCACACCTATCAGATTGGCTAATGTGACTGAAAAATAATTTGGGAAATGTTGGATGGAATGTGAAAAAATAGGGACCCTAACACACTGTTGGTGAAGGAGTAAATTGGGGAACAATTTGGAGCTATACCCAAAGAGCTATAAAACTTTGAATACCTTTTGAATACCACTTCTAGGTCTGTTTCCCAAAAAGACCAAAGAAGGAAGTATATATACACATATATTTATATATGAACAGCTCTTTCTGTGGTATCAAAGAATTGGACATGGAGGAGATGCTCATCAACTGTGGAAAGACTGAACAAGTTGTGGTATGTGATTGGGATGGAAAACTGTTGTGTCATAAGAAATTAAGAGCAGGATGGTTTCAGAAAAAAGACACTGAGTTTTATATGAATAGATACAAAGTGAAAGGAACAGAACCAGGAAAATACTATGCATGCACAGTAATAGCAATATTGTAATGATGATCAAATGTGGAAGAATTAGCTACTCTGCTCAAGATAATGATCCAAGACAATTTTGAAGGACTTAGGAGGGAAAATGCTATCCACCTCCAGAGAAAACTGATGAAGTCTGAGTTCAATTTAAAGCATACTTTTTTCACTTTATTTTTCTTGGTTCTGGTATGTTTTCTTTTACAATATGGCTAATATGGAAATGTGTTTTGCATGACTTCACATAGATAATTGATATCATATTTCTTGCCTTCTCAAGGGGTAAGGGAGGGGCAGGAGGAATCAAGATAATTTGAAACATAATTTTTAAAAAAATGTTAATTTTTTTTACAAATGTAATTGAGAAATATTTTTAAAATAAATATAAAAAACATTTGCTAGCATACTAATTTCACAAAATTTGCATATGTTTGTTACTCATTGATTCATTACAAACCCAGCAAACTTTATACTGACTATTTTGCTGCCAAGTGGTAGTCAAGAAAACTAATATGTCTTTGGGGAGGTTAGCTGCCTACTTGTGGCATCAAGATCCAGACTGAGTACTAGGCCTAGAGTCTGAAGAAAGTTGAGTCAGAGACCTTTGGTTTGAGTCTCAGCCCTGCCATTTGCTATCTGTCTCATCTTAGGAAACTCACACATGCAAAACAGGGGCTTTAGCCTAGATGTTCCCCCTTTCCAGACTCTAGGCTTGACTAGACACTCACTCCTTTCCACTATAAATCTGTGATGGTATGTCAGGATGATTTTAGTTATGGAGTTGGAGTCCAAAAGTTTAAAACCTGGGTTTCAATCCTGCTCTAGAGAGGACTCTCTGAGTCACAGTTTCTTAATATATAACATAAGGATATAAATAGTTTCATTACCTATCTCACAGCATTGTTGTAAAAAAAAAGTGCTTTTTGCATCTTAAATTTCTGATAGTTTTCCCCCCAGACTTACTATCCCTCAAAAGAGAGAATAACCAAAGAGCTTTTGATTTCATTGGGAGCTATGAAATTTATCTCACTATACATCAATCCTGTTTTACTTCAGAACAAGTACATCCCCATGAGATGCGCTGATGCTGCCTTGAGGTAAACCAGTTCTTTCAAATAAGGATCTGGCCTTTTTTACTAGCTTGATTTAAAAAATAATTATACACACACACACACACATATGTATGTGTATATTCATACACATAAATATACACACACATATATACACATATACATATATGTATGTATATATAAAATGTGTTCTTTTGTGTTTGTTTTTTCTCCTTTGGACTTCCAGACCAAAGAGTGAGAGTGTGAGGAAACTATTTGTTCCTTCTCCTCCTTACTACTACCTAGGAACAGAAAACATCCACTATGAGGGAAACACATAGTTACTAGGCTGTACTGTGCTAGGTGTGCCTAACATAGGTATATCTAGATCTTCAGTTCCTGGTCACCTGGTTCCCTCTTTCTATTATCTTTTCTGAGAAAATGTCAGAGATTAAAATTGTTAGAAATGGACCTCCTATGAGTTTTAGGGTTCTAAAGTTCAAAAGTCTAGGCACTGATTTCACAGATGGAGATTTCCTTAGTTCCAGCTCGTAAAAGGAATAGAACTACCCTATAATTAGAGGAACAAATTCCATGTAATGGGAGGGAAAGAGATCTGTAGCTGAGCAAACATAATGTTGCCTTGAGTTGTGACAAAGTATAAGTGTGAAATGAATGGGAAGATCTTTGGCATCCCCTCATAGCTTTATGTTAAGATAAATCTAATGAGATATTGAATTGTTTAATGCTTCTTGACTGACTGACTCTACCAACTCTCTTGTGCAGACCCTCATCACTTGATGCCTGAATTCTTGCAATAGCCTGTAGGTGTGGCAATAGCCTGCCTCAATTCTCTACTCAACCCAATTTATCCTCCATTCAATCACTGAAGTGATTTTCCTAAAGCTAAGGTCCAATCATGTTATCCATCTAACTCAATATACTCCAGTGGCTTTTTATTGCCTCCAGGAACAAATACAAGAAGCTCTGATTAGCAAATAAAGTTCTTCATAAACTAACCCCCCTTCTATCTTTACAGTCTTCTGACACCTTACTCTCTGACAGCTACACTTTGATTTAGTGACATTTATTTCTGACTGTCCCATGAACAAGACACTCATCTCTCTGAGCATTCTCTCTGGCTATCTCCCATGCCTGGAATGCTCTCACTCCTTAACTCTAACACTGATGTACCTTCCTTCCTTTTACATCCCAACTAAAATTTCACCTTTTACAAGAAGCCTTTACCAACACCTCTCAATTCCAGTGTCTTCCCCTTGTTAATCATTTCCTGTTTATCCTGTATATAGCTTGCTTTGTATATATTTCTTTGCATGTTGTATCTTCCCTTAGATTGCTAGCTCGTTTGGGGCAGAGACTGTATTTTGCTTCTTTCTGTGTCCCCAATACTAACCAAAGTCCTTGGTATATAGTAGGTGCTTGCTAAATGTTTACTGACTGATGGATTGATTCATGGGTTCAAGTGAGTCCTTTGTATCATATGCCATTTCTATAGAGGAGAAAATAAGATTGCCCCATACTCCAATTCTCTTATTGAACATTAGGTAGCCAAGGGGGAGGGGAACCCCTATTGGAGAAACTTAGATAAAAGTCATACCTAAGGTTTATTAATAAGCAAAGAGTCAAAGGGAAATAAAGACCTCCTTTGGGTTGAATTAATGTGAACCCAAAGTCCTTGGGTAATATTCCCAAGTAACATTTTTTAAATTGTCATTTTTATTATATTGGAATGGCTAAATTCTTAGTATTATATATATCATAAATTATATGTCTTATTTTATTTATATGAAGAGTGCTACACAGCAATATTTATATAAATTTTATGTGTGCCTTAGTAGGATAAGTCCTAGATATTTTATGAATATTATAGTAATTTTGAATGGAATTATCTTTTATGATTATTACTTTCTAATTATTGTTAGTACTGCATAGAAATTTGGATGATTTCTATTGAGAATGCCTCTTACTACTTTTCTAAAGCAATTGATTATCCCATTAATTTCATACAGGATTTTCTAAATATGTATGTATTTATATATAAACATATATTGTCCTTTCATCTGCACATAGAATTAAGTTTTATATATTTTTCTTATGTGTATTCCTTGAATTTTGTTCTAATATATTGTTTCTATATCAAATATTTCCATGTTTATGTCCAACATGAGGAGAAGGGACATCCTTACTTTTTTTCTTGTTTGCTCTGGGAAAAAAAAAACAACCTACTACTGATTCTTATTGCTATCAGTCTTAACTATGAGTTTTAAGCATATGATTCTGAGCATATTGTGAAAGGATACTTCCACGCCTATGCTTTTTTGAGTATACATGAACACTGTATTGTATCAAAGGGTTTTCTGTACCTATTGAAATTATATGGTTTTGGTTTTAGTTTGTTTGTTTATAGGCTTGTTTCTCTAGAGTTGAACTCTTTGTGATTTGTAATATGAAACCATCTTGTTCTTAGTATTTTTTTCTGAGTATATCACTATACTCTCCTCGAGGGCATTTTATTTAGAATTTTTGCATCAATATCCATTACAGGTTGTGGGTAGCCCATGCATAGTGCTGCACTGTTGGTAGAACTATCAAGGAATCCATGCATTCTGCATGTCATTTTGTAGTTATGTGAAATAAATAACTAAATTGTCCATTCACTTTGACCCAGCTTTTCTATTATCTATTGGATAGATACTCAAGTGAAGTCAAAGACAGAAATATTTGGATATATTCTAAAATATTTGGATCTATTTTGTATATACTCCAATATAGTCATAGCAACACTCTTTGTGGTAACAATGTACTAGAAAAAAAATTAGTGAACATCAATTGAGGAATGGCTGGGGGGAAAACCTACTGTATAAGAATATTATTTAATATTAATCATAGAAAGGCATGATAAGGAATATGGTTTTAAAGAAATATGAGAAATTTTTATCAAAATATGAAAAGCAAAGCAAGTGATGATCAAGAGAATAGGAAATCCAATTATTATAGCATCGTAAATGGAAGGAGTGACAAAGGGAATCTGAATTCTGAGTGATGTTTTAAAAAGTGACTATCCCAGAGAACATAGTGAAACATTTACCTTCCCATTCCATCTCTCATCCCCATTGTCAGCAGAATGGTAGAACTTACCTAGTAGAAAAGAACATTTTATGCATTATTAGATAGGAGTAGATTTTTTTTTACTGACTTGTACTTTTCTTTGTCAAATGGAAATAACCATGAAATGACTAGGATGTAAAGATAAAAGCATCAAAATAATTGATTATTTCTAACAAGAAAAAAATACAATGGGAGATACATACCGATAGCTATCTTTCTCAAATTCCTCAGTTAGATACCATGCCTCAAAGATAGGAAATACTGTTGTTTTCATACAACACAATGAATAAACACCACAGCTTTAGAGTCAGAAAGGTCTTTAGTCCAATACCTCATTTCACAGATGAGGAAGGTGAGGCCAAGAGAGGTTAAGTGACTTTACCAAGGTCACCATTACAGAGCTGAAGTTTGAATTCAGTTTTTCTTACTCCAAAATCATTTTCACTATACTACACAGTTCTGTTTTACATTGGTATTTGTTTGTACTAGCATTAAATGGTATTGCAATCCATGCAATGGTATATACATTGCATGTATATTGCCCAAGTCCCCCTCTAGTTAAGTTCATAAAAGCTCAATACTGGGCTGGTTGCAATATGATGAATTTATTCACAATAGTCATTCCTCAAAGAAAATTTTTCCAAAGTTTTTGTGGGGCTGTGATCTTGATAGACAGAGGGAAAATCCCCACTGAAGACATAAAAATCCTTAAGGTATTGAAATGACAAAGAAATGTCTCCACTTAGCAACACTAAGGGGACCTGTATCTTGAGTATTGGAGGAGGAAAGGGAAAGTCTCTCATTGTGCACCTAAGGCCAAAAGGGATGATAAATGTAATCAATGCCTTATTCTTTGGCTTCAGTTATCAATGACCCACAAAATGCTGGTGGGACCTTTATTTCTTTTATAGGAACCCACTGAAACTACCCAGTATGAATGATTACTCTTCCACTCTTCATCCAAGAATAATAAGATCAAGAGTATGTAATAACTCCTGTTCCCTTCTAAATTAGCTCACCATGATTTATAACATAGAGAGGAAAATAGTCATTCACCTGCATTTCACCTATGTGACAATGAAGACAGGCAGCCAATACCCAAAAGCCTGTAATACCAAAATCAGAACCATGAATCATTGTACTCAGCTTCATAGGCTACTGAAATTTTCAGGTACATAGCTTTAAAGAGCTGGACCAAATGACTTTCCTAGCAGAGCTACAGTACCTGCCTAAATGAGCTAGCCTCCACCTATTAGACTTTGGGTGGTCTGAAAACCTTAAGTCAGAAGATTTGAACTGAAATACTTCCTCTGCTGCCTTTGTGACTGTTAGTAAATGACTTCACATCATTGGCTTTCACTCTCCACATTGCTAAGATGAAGTGTTTTAGTCAAAATGACTTTTCATATCCTGTGTTGCTCTCAAAATAGTGCTTAATTTCCTCTCCCTGTACTTCCCAGCTCCCCAAAACAGAAAACAGGACCTCAAAACTTAGGCAAGTGTTAGACTGGAGAGCACAGAAGAGATAAGCTGATTTAAGTGCCACTCCTAAATATTTACTTCAGAGATTTGATGTTACTGAAATCTAGAATAATAATAGCACATGTTGTGTCCTTTAGCCTACCTCTTAATATCAACAAGAAAGTGACAGTGTCAGAGGAAGAATTATGAAACAGAGGATTAAGGCAGCTAGGTGGCACAGTGAGTAGAGCACCAGCCCTGGAGTCAGAAGGACCTGAGTTCAGATCCGACCTCAGACACTTAACACACACAAACAGAAACCTAGCCATGTGACCTTGGGCAAGTTACTTAACCCCAATTGCCCTCCAAAGAAAAAAAAAAGAAAAAGAAACAGAGGAGGATGGGATTGCCTTCCCTAAGCCTAGAGTTAAGTCTGAAGTAAGATATTTTGAGAGTTCAACTTGTTTTCAGTTTTTCCTTCATTTTAGTGAGGACTCAGGTACAATTGTGAAATATGTAAGATTTATCTAAACAATTCCTCTTTTTATATTCATTTCCCCCCTTAAAACACACCTCATCTTTTCAAGAAAAAAGCATCCATGTGTTCTCTCTACCCACTTCCCTATCAAACCCTGTTCTCAGAAAAAGCCATATTAGTCATTTATTCTTTAGTATGAATTTAAAGCAGTTTGTAATCTCCCTCCAAGGGTAACTGGGTTTTAAGTTTTTGATTTATGTGTTAAATAATTTTAATTCCCTCTTGAAGTAATTACAAATTACACCTGAAATCATATCCAATAGTGAAATGCTAGCCTTGATTTTTTGTTATCTACATTAGGAACCTCAATCCAAAAGAATCATAGTCCCATAAATTGTAAAAAATCTTTAAAATAATATTTCACTGTGAAAACATATGTAAGGAGTCCAAGTATAATGAGTAGTTTTAAAAGCCATTTGGGGAACACAAGAAAGCCATAAGAAAATTAGTGGAATTAATAGGCTCACAGAGAGGCAAGAAATCCAAGAGATCAACTTGTCCAACCCTTTCCTTTTGAAGCTAAGGAAACTGAGGCCCAGAGAGAAGTTTCCACAACTTGTAAATGACATATGGAAATCCAGGTCCCCAGGCTTTCTGTTTTGTGCTTTTTTTCCATCCATTTTTAGTGCCTCAGTATAAAATGCAGGCATGGTGCTTCTTGAACTGAATACAGTCTAGAATAAATAAAGTTTGAACTACTTCCATGGCCACATTTGAAAGGAATCCAGTGGGTGTGCTCCTTCATCATTATGCAGTGTCTGTTCACACAAAAGAAATTAAGACAACCTATGAAAAAAGAGGTTTTCAATATTTGCCAGGCCTGTACAACCTATGGTGTCCGGGCCACTTAAGACCCTCTTGCTGCACACCAAAGGATTTCAGGTAGCCTGCAAAAAGTGTAGAAGAAAACATCTTTTGTATGTAGAGGAAATCCTTTGAAATGCTGCAAGCAACCCCCCCACCACCCCTACCCCCACCCCCGCCCCACAGCGGTAAGCAGCCCACTGGCCACAGGTTGTGCAGGCATGCAATATACTATAACTGCTGTCTACCCCCTCCCCCCAAAAAAGACAAATCTTCCATTATTGTTACCAGATGAAAACAATGAAAAGCGTTTAGAAGTTTGCCTACTGCCCAAATTCAATAATAATTCAGTCTTTCATTTATTCAAATATTTAAGTACATATTACATGCAAGTCACTGTGAAGTTATAAACACATAACCCTGGCCCTCAAAGGGCTAATGATCTAGTTATGAGGTTAAGACATATAAACAAATAGCAACTACAATGAAAATCGGTGTAAGATATGTGTTATATGAATGACAGGATCTGGACTCTGCATCATCCTTTTTATGTTTAAGGGCAATGTGATATTATCATGTTTAGATTAGATAATGTAAGTATCTATGTATTTCCAAACTTAACTTAGATAAATGAAGCTTAATTATCATATGTAATACTAACATATTTGTATCATAACATAAGGCTCACAAGTTCCTTTCTTCACAACTATGATGTGCACAGTGTATTCTTATAATTATTTTATAGATGAGAAAACTGATTCAAAAATAGGCATAGTGACCTGGCCAGGATAAACATCTAGTGTTAGAAGTCAAATTCGAACCCAGGTCCCCTGACTCCAAGTTTATTGCTCTTTGTACTTTACCATTATACTTCTAAAGGAGTATCAGGCAATCCACTGAAATCATGCCACATAGTTGCAGTATAGGTGGGACATGGAAATAGGAAAACATAAAATCATTTAGGAAAGGATGTTACACAATCAAGAAATAATTTCCCTGCAAAGGTCTTACAAAATCAATAATCTCTACCAAATCACTTTAGTCACACACACACACACACACACACACACACACACACCCTACTCCAGAGCAGCTACAATTGTTTGTGCTATGCTGAATAATGTGGTATATGCAAATAGAGATTAAGTGACTTGCCCATGGTCAGGCAGCTGATAAATATCTGAGGCTGGATTTGAATGAAGGGTTCCAGACTCCAGGCCCAGTATGCTATCCACTGAGCCACCTAGCTGCCTCTGAATATGGCTCAGATATAAACTTTTATTACTTGTTTTCTAGATCCATAATAAATAATAGAACTGTAAGAAAATGGACAGAAGACTACAGCACACAATGACATGATTAAACATCTAAACATTTTAATAGTGATTGTGATCAATAGAAATTGTAAAGTCGCAAAAAAATATTTGTTGAACTCCTATAATAAAAGAGGCAGTGTTGTTGTTCAGCTGTTTTTCAGTCATGTCTGACTCTGTGACCCCATTTGAGGTTTCCTTATCAGAGATACTAGAGTGGTTTGCCATTTCCTTCTCAAGCTCATTTTATAGATGAGGAAACTGAGGTAAACAGGGTTAAGTAACTTCCCCAGAACCACACAGACTGTAAGTATCTGAGGTCGTGCCACCTAGAAGACCTAGCAGCAGGATAGTACAACATAAGGAGCGATAGATTTGGAATTAAAAAACAAACAAACTGGTTTGAATTCTGCCTCTGACACTAGTTGGAAAACCTGAGGCAAAATTGTATAGTGAATAGTCATTCTAAGCATCAGGAAGAACTATATTCAAGTTTTCTTTTTATCATAAAATGGCTGTGTTGACACTTGACAAAAAACTTAGCCTTTCAGTTTCCCGGAGAGTTCTCCAAGACTTGCAAATTGCATAGCAGATGAAACTACGCATGGATAGAGGGGGCTCCCTTACCAGCTATTCACTACATCAATAAAATGAGGGATGACTTGTCTGATACTATCTATTAAAAACCTATCTATCTATCTATCTATCTATCTATCTATCTATCTATCTATCTATCTGTCTGTCTGTCTTTTGGTCTATTATTTGCCTCTATCTCTCTCTGCCTCTCTTTCTTTCTCTGTCCCTGTCTCTGTCTCTGTCTCTCCCTTCACCTCCCCCAACCTTCCCCCCGCAACCCGTCCCTCAATGCAGAGTTGCGAACATAAAGTGAGACATTTGAAATACAGCTCTTGGCAAGCCTTAAAAAATTATATCAATATAGTATCATTCTTGCCAGAATAGTAAGCAAATGAAGTATCAGTGTCATGCAATACATTGCAGCAAAGCTCCAGATGGAAAAAAAAAAATGGAACTAGGCACTGGGAATATAAGGGAAAAAAAAAGCAAAAAACAGCCCCTACCTTCAAGGTGGTTACATTCTACTGGTATGTAAAATCTAGAAGGAAAGGTAAATGAAACCAATTTAAGGAGGGAAAGAGTCCTTAAAACTGGATGGTGACACCTGGAACTTGGCATTATAAACAGGCTTGGAGGATTGAAGAGAGAAAAACAAGGAGGAGCCAGAGATGGAGAAATGAATTCCAGAACAGTGATGAACCAGTTTGGTTAGAATGTAGAATAGAGGGAGAAATCTGGAGTGGTGAGCTATAGTCAGATTATGCAAGTACCAAATTTGGAAGTATTTATTTTAATTTAGAGGAAATAGCAATCCAGTGAAGATTCTTGAGTATGAAAGTGACACAACCCTTATTTTTTTTTCTATCGGATATAACTATTTTCCTAATTTGGAAATAAAGAATAAAAATGGAAAATCTGAAATTGAAATCCAAAATGCATGAGAACTTAATAAGAGTACTCTGACTTTTTCTCAAGGCATCCAAGTTAACAATGACACATAAACAAATAATGTCTTGGGGCGGCTAGGTGGTGCAGTGAGTAGAGCGTCGGCCCTGGAGTCAGAAGGACCTGAGTTTGGATCCAGCCTCAGACACTTAACTCACATGAACAAAAACCTAGCCGTGTGACCTTGGGCAAGTTACTTAAATCCAATTGCCTTCTAAAAAGCAAAACAAAAACAAAAAACAAAAAAATAAATAATGACTTGCCACTAATTACTCTTAAATCCAGATTCTGGGAGCAATAGTGTCTCCCCAGGTATTATCTTTTCCCAGATGGGGACAACTGAGGAAGTTCAGAGTGATACCAATTATATATTTATATCTGCCAGGATTAGGTCTTCACATCTCCCCAAATTTTGATATCATTATAAGAAATGACAGAGTTGTCTGCCTTCCCTTGGGATTCTCTACTTTAGCATTCAGTACTTAATAAATCATGAGGGATTTGCAGATGTGATTTATGGGCCTCTGTCAGTGATCTTTGAAAAAATTTAAAGAATATAGCAAAATGAACTCCAGGTGGATAGTGGACTTAAAATTTAAATTTAAAGAACCCAACATCAAATTAAAATAAAATCTAGAGGGAAATTTAAGGGACCATTTTTCAGACTGATATCTTTAAAAAATCCAAAACTAAACAGGGTATAAAGAAGATTTTAAAATTAGTCAGTCTTCAGCATTTGAAATGAAAAATATGTTGGATGAAGGCAATCAATGCAAACAGATTATGTAAAAAGTTTTATAGCCAAGATCTACAAGGAGTAAACAAATATATATAAGGAAAAGAACCATTGAACATTATTAGTAGTCAAAGAATATGAATATACAATTTTCAGAAGGTGAAATAAAAATGATTGCCATATGAAAAAATGTTCTAAATTTTAATTTATTTTATACTCAGAAAATCACAAAGGATAAAAGATGAAAATAGCCAATGTTGAAGGGGAAGACAGACACACTAATTAATTGTTAGTAAATGTAATGAATTTGTACAACCTTTATGGAAAACAATTTGGAACAATTCTACAAAAAAAAAAATGATAAAACTGTTCAAATTCTTTGACTAAGATATTATCATTAGTCATACCCCCTAAAAATGTCAAAGAAAGAAACAAATATCCCATATAAAATACTTTTGGCAGCACTTTGTGGTAACAAAAATATGTACCAAAAAGGGGTACCAATTCATATAGAATAGCTGAACAAATTGGAGTATATGAATCACAGTAAAGAATATAAGGGTTTGAAGAGAGCTCAGAAATCCCCTAGTTCAACCTTTACATTCAAAAGACTACCCATTATAGCATATCCAAGAGGCAATCACCAGTCTCTGCTTGAAGGAAGGAAAGGTGGGAAAAATTCACAATCCCTGAGAGCAAACCACTTTTAGACAACTATGTAATTATTAGGAGTTTTTCCTTACATTAAGCCTAATTTAGCTTCTCTGCAGCTTCTGCACATGACTTCAGCTTTTGCCATCTAGGATTAAACAGAACAAATCAAATCACTCCTCCACAGGACAACCCTTTGAATATAACTGAACACAGTTAACATTCCCTCCTTCCACCTACCCACCTTTCCCTGGCCCCCAGACTAAATATGCTAAGATTTATCTGATTCTCATCTGCCATGGATTCAAGCCTCTTCATTATCCTACTTGCTCTCCCTCAAAACTCTTAAATTTAATGCTTTCTGTTATCTTCTTATACTGTTGTGCCCAGAATTCAACATCCAATTCCAAATGAAGTCTGAATGTAAAGGAATGTTATTGTCTGTGAAAGATGTCAAGTATGAGGAATCAGAGAGACTTGGGAATACTGGCATAAATGAAATACACAGTGAAATATGTGGATACAAAAGAACTGTATAAACAATGACCACAATTCTGTAAATCAAATGACTCTTCATGACAGCAGAACTCATACCCTTGGAATGATCAACCTTGATCCCAAAGAACAGATCATAAAAAACTTTATCCTCTTGTGGAAGAAGCAATCTATCTGACACTGAATCTAAAGATTGTAAGGTAAGTGAATTTGCTTTCACATATTTTAGTTATATCAGCAAATTGTTGCATTTATTGTTAATGTTCAGTTATTATTCAGTCATGTCTGACTATTCTTGATACGATTTGGGTTTTCTTAACAAAGATCCTGGAATGGTTTGCTATTTTCTTCCCCAATATCAGTAAATTAGTAAGTATTTATTAAACACAAACTTTGTGCCAGGCACTGAATATACCAAGAAAAAAAAACAGCCCCTTCTTTCAAGGAAGTAGCATAAAATCAGACCACATTTCCTTGCAAAGTAGCATTTCTTCTGTAACCATTATGTCACACCTGTGAATCTATACTTTGAATATTAGTGTAACTTCTGAAATGTTCACAGAGCTCAAGAGGTCTGAAATGAGCAGTGCACATTAGAGAGCCTACATTTCCTAGGTTTGGATGGTGCTAATAGCAAGTGCTCTCAAACAGGGATGTTAAAAGCTTCTCCTTTAATTGAATAACAATAACTTACAGTTCCATGTAGCCCTTTACATCTACAAAATGTTTACTTTGCCTTTATGATAACATATGCTATGTTTCTTAATTTTGGGGTTGGGGAAAATATGGCTCTAAAAATTTGAGGGACTTATCCATCATCACAAAGCAAATAATTTTCTGAGGTGAGATCTGAACTCAGATCTCCTGAGTCCAATTTCAGAATTATTTTTTTTACCAAGTGGTATCATTATTCTAGTCACAACTTAATAATAGCTCATACTTATACAACACTTTAAAATTCACAATACACTTTCCATACATTATCACATGTGATTCTCCTAATAAATTTATGAGATGGTTATTCTTAGCCCTATTTTACAGATGAGGAAATTGAGGTAGAGTGGGATTGAATGCTTTTATGGCCACAGTTATTAAATGTTTGTGGTGGGATGCAAAACTCAGTTTCCTGATGAAGTCAATTGCAACATCCTCTACAGCATTTCTGTAATACACAGTGATGCGATCTCAATGAGAATTTAATCAAATTTCACAAACATACTTGTGTCCTACTATATGAAAGCCACTATGTTAAATGCTAATGAGGAAAAAAAATGAAAAAGCCCACACCCTCAAAGAATTTACATCTTATTACTAGTCTAAAAACTGATAGATTAGTGAACAAAAGATAATTTGAAAACAGAATGATAGTTAAGAACTGGATCAATCAAAAGAAACTTTATGGACAAGGTAGAGGACCATCAAGGAGCACTGAAGATTTGAGTTTAACTAGAATATAAAATGTATGAAGCGGAAACTGTGTGGTTCAATGTATAGAGCACCCACCCTGGAATCAGTCAAAATTCACCCTTAGACATTAACAAGTCACTTAATGCCAATTGCCTGATGCATGAGGGAGATCAATGTAAAATAAGGGTTTGATAACTTTTGATAATTTATGCCATATTATTCCTGTGAAAAAGGCAGAGATATGTGAGCTGGATGGTCGTTACATTAAATACATTCAGAACTAGTTAAATAGCTATATTCAAGGAGTATTAATTAATGGTTTGATGTCTCCACTGAGTGCTTTTAGGGGTCTGTCCTTGGGCATGCGATGCTTTAATGTTTTTATCAATGACTTGGATAGCATTATAGATAAACTTCATTATTATAACTAAAATAATAAACTGTTTTTACATAGTATAAAATCTCATTTTATCATTGATCTAGGTTTCTTACTGTAGCAAAAAATTAGAAACAAAATGAGTTCTTATAAATTATGGAATGGTTGAACAAATTATGTTACAGGAATAAAATGGAATATCATTGTACCATAAAGAATAGCAAAATGGATATATTGAGACAAACCTCAGAAAACATATATGATGTAGAGTTATTTATGACCAGGAGAAACGTCTATATATAGACTATAAATTAAAAAGAAAACAACTTGGAAGGATGTAACTGAACAATGCAATGATCAATCTTAAATCCAGATGGTTGATGGTGAAATATGTGTCTTTGGTCTTGAAAGCGATCTAATAGATTGTATATTCAGAATGAGAAATATATTTTTAAATATAGTCAATAGGTGAGTTTGTGGTGCTTAACTATACTTCTCTATTATAAGGGAAGGTTTTATTGGTGAGAGTAAAGAGGAGTTTTTAAAGATATTTGGAGGCAGCAATGAATATAGAAAACTATATCTGAAACAGTAAAAAGTAGATAAAAAGAACATAAAGTTCATAAAGAGATACAGACAAGCAGGTCAGTGATGGAACTAGCAATATATAAATATGTGTATATGTATGTATACATGCATGTTTTATATGTGTATTTGTGTATACATGTGTATGTATTTATGCATGCATATACATACATACACAAACACACATATATACTTGTACATACACATATATTATGTATGCGTATTTAAAATAAGATAAACCTATTAAAAAGAATGTTTCTTAAATAAGACTTTTCTTATCTTTGTATATGAAAAAGTTTATGTTGATTTATGTTTGTTAATTTAGTAATTTTTTAAAGCAAAATTTAAAGAAAGACAGAAAGACTGACATTTCTTCCAGGGAAGAAGTCAGAGTTCTGCTCTTCTCTGAAAAAGGCAGATGATTTTCTAGAGTACTGTATTTACTTTTGTCTATCACATTTTAAGGTAACTTGGTTGTTCCTAGATAGAATGCCCTGGAACAGGAAGATCTAAGTTCAAATTGGCCCTCAGACACACACTAGCTACCTGACCCTAAACAAGTCATTTAACCCTGTTTGCTTCAGTTTCCTCATTTGTAAAATGAGCTAGAGAAAGAAATGGCAAACCGCTACAGTATCTTTGCCAAGAAACTCCAAATGGGGTTTTAAAAAGTCAGAAAAAAAACTAGACAACAGCAATAAAAAAAACAAATTTTAAGAGACATAGAAAAGAAAGAGCAAGTTCACAGGAGGGAAAAAAAAGACTGGCAAAAGTCCTAGTCTCCACTCCATCTGAAGTCTGGTTGTTGAAACCAGATTTACTTTTATAAAGGGGATTTACTTTTATAAAGAGAAGACATTAAGATTAACATAATGGCTATCTTCATGTATTTGAAGTAGTATCAAGTGGAAGAGAGATGAAATTTCTTTTTGTTTTGTTGAAGGATATTTTTTTAAAATTTTACAGCAAGTTTCTTTGATAAAGGCCTGATTTTTCAAATATATATGGAAGTGAGCCAAATTTATAAAAATAAGAACCATTGCCCAGATGATAAATGGTCAAAGGATATGAACAGGACATTTTCAGAAGAAGGAATCAAAGCTATTAATAATCAAATTTTTAAAATGCACTAAATCACTACTGATGAGAGAAATGCAAATTAAAGCAACTCTTAGATACCACATCACACCTAGCAGATTGGTTAACATGATAGAAAAGGAAAATGACAAATGCTAGATGGAATGTGAAAAAATTGGCACACTAAAGCAACCTTGTAAGGATCATCATAAAAAATAGACTTTGTTACTCTGATAAAGACAATGATCTATGACAATTCCAAAAGATCCAAGATGAAAAATACTCTCCACTTTCAGAAAGAGGACTTATGAACTCTGAATGCAAATTGAAGTATACTTACCTTTTAAACTTTCTTTATTTTTATTGTTTTTTTTCTTTTGCAACATGGCTAATATGGAAATACATTTTGCTTAACTTTACGTATATATTTACATAAAATTGTTTGCTTTCTCAAGAAGGGGAGAAGGGCAGGAGGGAATTCAAAATCATAAAACACAATTATTTAAAACATTTTAACATGTGATTGGGAAATAATAAATAATTTTTTAAAAAATATGTCCTATGGCATCTGAAAGGGCAGAACTAAGGGTGATGTATTAAAGTTGAAAATGAGCAAATTTAAGACTGATGACAGCATTTTTTTTTCCTTCTGTGCCAGAATGTTTACAAGTAGAAAGTGTTGTACCAAGGAGTCATGAGATCTCATATTAGGGCATCCTCAAGTAGATGTTAGATGACCTATTGTGTGCTCAGTAGAGATTTTTTTCCAATTATGGTTTAGATTAGATGGTTACTGAAGATCCTTAATACTATAAAATTATGGGGGTGGAGCCAAGATGGCGGAGTAGAAACAGCTCTTCCAAGCCTCTCTGCCCCCAGATTCCCCACAAACTATGTAAAAAAGGACTGTGAACAACTTCTGGAGCCCCAGCACCCACAGAACGACACAGAGAAGCTAACCTCCCGCTGAGGACAGCCCAGCAGCCCTGCAGGAAGGACCAACACAGAGGTCTGGGACCTGGCAGCATGCAGAACGCAGAGCGCAGGAGCCGAGCCGAGCCCAGCCCAGGTCCGCGTGAGCCGAGGTTTTAGCTCCAGGGCGGCAGGGCCAGCAGCCAGCTGGAGGAACCCCAGAACACCAGGAGCTGTGGCGATTCCAGAATTATCAACATAGACATGCCTAGGAAAAAGTAAGAGGTTAGTGTCCTATGGACTTTGGGACCTGTATTTGGGGAATGCGTCAGCTCCCTCCCCTGGGGGCTAGAAGCCGCTGAGGAGACACGCCATTTTGTAGTTTTCAGAGGCATCTCTGGCTCCCAGCCTACAAATCGTGGGGAGATCCAGCGATCAGTCTTGGGGGGTAATCGCTCTTGCTTTAACCTCCCTGGATCTGGATTGTGATCTAGGGTGGAAGTTGTGGGTGGGTTTACAGCTTGCCAGAAACGGAAGTTGCCCCCCACACGTTCGGGACGAAAATTCCTCTATCTGGCCTTAAAGCCATAGTGTGGCAACAAGCCCAAAAGTCAAGTAATTAAGTGGCAACATGCCAAGGCAAAGGAAACAGAAAAATGCAACCCTAGACTCCTATTTTGGGGGCATAGAGCGGGAAAAGGACTGTGAGGTCAGAAGTCCTGCTCCAAAAGCCCCAGGGGAAAACATGAGCGGGTTGCAGGCCATAGAGGACCTTAAGAAGGACTTTAAAAATCAAATAAGAGAAGTGGAGGAAAAATTGGAAAGAGAAATGAGAAGGATGCAGGAAAAGTATGAAATGAGGGTCAACAGCCTGACTGAGGAAAACAACACCTTAAAAAATAGACTAGCTCAAATGGCAAAGGAGGCCCAAAAGGGCAATGAGGAGAAGAATGCCTTAAAAAGTCGAATTTGCCAGATGGAAAAAGAATCTCAAAAGTTCACTGAGGAGATTCATTCCTTCAGAGTTAGACTGGAGCAAATGGAAGCTAGTGACTTTATGAGAAATCAAGATGCTGTTAAGCAGATCCAAACAAACGAAAGATTAGAAGGCAATGTGAAATATCTCATGGGAAAAACCACTGACCTGGAAAATAGATCCAGGAGAGACAATTAAAAATTATTGGACTACCTGAAAGCCATGATCAAAGAAAGAACCTAGAAATCACCCTTCAAGAAATTCTCAAGGAAAACTGCCCTGATGTTTTATATCCAGAGGGCAAAATAGAGGTTGAAAGAATCCACAGATCACCTCCTGAAAAAGATCCCAAAAGAAAACTCCCAGGAATATTATAGCCAGGTTCCAGAATCCCCAGATCAAGGAGAAAATACTACAAGCAGCCAGGAAGAAACAATTTCAATATTGTGGAAACACAATCAGAATAGCCCAGGACCTGGCAGCTTCTACACTGAGGGATCGAAGGGCATGGAATACAATATTCCAGAGGGCAAAAGAACTGGGAATGAACCCAAGGGTCACCTACCCAGCAAAACTGAGTATTTTGTTTCAGGGGAAAATATGGTCATTCAGTGGAATAGAGGACTTTCAAGCATTCTTGAGGAAAAAACCAGAGTTGAATAGAAAATTTGACATCCAGACACAAGAAGGAAGAGATGCCTGAGAAGGTAATCAGGGAAAAGAAATCAAAAGGAACTTATCAAAGTTGAACTATTTACATTCCTATATGGAAAAGCAATACTGTGACTGATGATATCTTTCTCACTATGAAAATAATGGAAGAAGGGGGTGTGGTCATATGAATACATATGTGAATGTGTGTATATGGTTACAGTTATATATGGATAGAGGGCATAGGTTGAATTTGTTGGGAAGGGAGAATACTCAAGGGATGAAATTATGAGGTGAGAGAGGAAAGTGGCAAGAGGAGATGGGGAGAGACAGGGTAGGGTAAACTATCCCATGTAGAAGAAGCAAGGGGAAGTGGTTGCAAAGGAGGGGGAGAATAAGGAAGGCTAAAAAGACAAAACCACATTCCCATTGAATTTGGTTCAGGGAGAAAATGACATACATACTAAATGGGATATCTCAACCTGCAGCAGGATAGGGGGAAGGGGGATGAGAGGAGGGATGATGGATGGGAGGGCATCCTTGGGGGAGGGGAGGTTGGAAGTACCCACTATAGAAGAGGGACAGGATTATGTAGGGAATGGACCAGGTGGGGGGTGGGATGAGTGGGAGGGAATTATAAGCAGCCTTGTACAATATATCTACTATGATAATGTTTTGCATAGCTAGACATGTACAACATATACTGAATTACTTATCTCCCAAGAAGGAATGGGTGACAAGGGAGGAAGGAAATGGATCTGAAATTCGAGGTCGTAACATTAAATGTTTCAAATATATATAAATACTATTAGTAATACTCTTTCGCTTGTAATAGGGAGATAAGATGTGCAGGCATTGGGACACAAAGATTCACCTTCCTCTAATGGAAAAGTGGATGGGGGTATGGGAGAAGGTATGGGAGAGAGCAGATTGGAGGAAGTGATATCTTGTGGGACTACTATTCTGGGAGGTTGGGTAGGGGAATAATGGGGGGAAAATGATTGTAACTCAAAATCTGGCGGAAATGAATGATGTAAAACAGAAGTTAATAAAGCATTTGTTTAAAAAAAATTTAAAAAAATAAAAAATAAAAAAAAAATACTATAAAATTATTTTAATTATGTTAAAAGTAGACTGGAGCCAGAAAATGGAAGTCTTCAAATTCTAAACTGAAAAATCTATATTTTTACCTAGAAACAATGTGAAGCAGCTAAAGATTTTTGAGCAGAGAAGTGACCATAAGTCTTATGCCTTAGATTTTCAATATGATTAGGTTGATTATTTTACTAATATTGAGCCATCCTTGCATCTCTGATATAAATCTATAATGAATGATTTATTGGGTGAATTACTATAGTCTAAGGGAATGGTACTCAGAGTTTTTTTATCTATAATTCTCCTTCTTTAATTTATCCTTCTCTGTATTTTCTCACTTTTAGAGAATAATTTGAGTAGTATTATTATTGTTTACTCTTTAAAAGTTTAATGGAATTCAGGAGGTGGCTAGGTGGTGCAGTGAATAGAAAATTGGCCCTGGAGTCAGGAGGAACTGAGTTCAAATCCAGCCTCAGACAATAACACAAAAAACTAGCCATGTGACCTTGGGCAAGTCACAAATCCAATTGCCCTGCCTTTCTTCCCAAAAAGCAACAATAACAAAAAAACATGTAAGGGAATTGACCCATGAATTTAACAGACTGCAGAGGGTTTTTTGTTTTATTTTCTATTCAGTATCTATTTTATAGCTAGCCCCATTTCCTTTTTAGAAAACAGATTATTTAAAATGCCTGTTCAGCTTTCTATTTATTTGGATATTCTACATATTTAAGTAATTTTTTAGGTTTTCATATTTATAGCTTGTAAATATACATAGTTTTTAATAATAATTGATTTTATTTCATTTGTGGTTTTGTTATATTATTTTATATATTTGCTGTCTGTTGGTTTGATTTGCTACCTTTATTTTCTTTTTAATCAGATTGACTCAAGGTTTATTAATTTTGTTAGTCTTTTCAAGATACCAGCATTTAGTTTTATCACTTCTATAGTCTACTTAATTTCCAGTTAATCTACATATGGTCTAATTTTCAATGTTTATTTTTTTTGGAGGGGGGTATGCTTATTTGTTGTACTTTGAATTTTTTAATGAATATTCAGTTGATTTAACTTTTCATTTTCTATTTTGTTAACTTTTTTTATGGAAATATATTTTTTTCCTTGAAAATTGCTTTAATTTATTCCAGGAATGCAAGGATGGCTCAATATTAGGAAAACTATAAGTATAATCAATCATATCAACAACTAAACTAGTAGAAACCATATGATTATCTCAAGAGATGCAGAAAAAGCTTTTGACAAAATACAACATCCATTCCTATTAAACACACTAGAAAGGGGGCCTCACTTTGAGAAGTGTTGTATGATTTGACCAGATAAGACTCTGGGCAGCTGTTGAGAGCCCCCTGGCTTTGAAAACCCAGATGTTGATGCTTCCCTCTCTGGTAACTGTGATTTTGGTATTGATAATGGTTGGACAGTTTGGAAGCCTGTCTGTTTGATCTGTTTGTATACTTTGAAGTTCAGGGTGCTGACCTTTTCCCCCTGAACTAGGTAATATATGTTTGTTTGATTAAAGTGAGCTTGTTAACTGAAAAACAAAACAAAACAAACAAAAAAAATAACACTAGAAAGCACAGGGATAAATCAAGTCTTCCTAAAATAGTAAGTAGCATTTATCCAAAACAATTAGCAGGTGTTATATGTAATGGGAATAACCTAGAAGCATTTACAGAGGGCAGGGCCAAGGTGGTGGAGTAAAGACAGGCACTTGCTTGAGCTCCAGCTCCAACTACCTCCAATATCTGTGATAAAAAATGTCTCTAAACAAATTTTAGAGTTATAGAACCCACAAAGTGACAGAAATAAATAAATCTCCCACTGAAGGCAGCCTGCCAGGCTGACAGGAAGGGTCTAACACACTGGACTGGGAGCCAAGTACAGTCACATGTGAGCCACCCTGGGCCAAACTCAAGGCCCAGACAAGGCAGAGCAGAATTCAGGAGAGTGAATTACTGGCAGCTGTGGCAGTTTCCAGACTTCTCAACCCATAAACACCAAGAAAAAGTAAAAGGTCAGTAGGGAACTCTGTTGGAACTGGGTGAGAGAAGAGTGTGGTCTGGCCCCTGCCCCAGGGGCAAGAGGTGCACAGTGATGGTTGCAGCTGCTGCCACATGGCTGTCCCTGGAGCTTCTGACCTACAGATCATAGGGGGACCAAGTGACCATTCGAAGGGTAATCACTCTTGCTTTGACCTGCTTTGATCTGGGCACAGTCTTGGGTGGTGGTCCTAGGGTGAGGAATGCTAGTGTGCCAGAGCTTGTGGTCACTGTAGAGAGGGCACCCTCCTCATAGCTCTGACAACAACTATGAAAACCCAGCAATTTGGAACACAGCTCTCTCCACTCTGGAAGCAGAGTTCTACCCTGGCAAAGAGCTCAAAAGTCAAGTAATTGAATAGAAAGATGAGCAAACAGAGGAAGCACAATCAGACCATAGAATCTTTTGGGGGGGACAGAAAGGATCAAAACATGGAACTAGGAGAAGACAGCAAAGTCAAACCATGGAGGAGCTCAAGAATGATTTTGAAAATCAAGTAAGAGAAGTGGAGGAAAAATTGGGAAGAGAAATGACAGCTATGCAAGAAAATCATGAAAAGTACATCAACAGCCTGACTGAAGAAAATAACACCTTAAAAAATAAACTAATTGGGGCGGCTAGGTGGCACAGTGAGTAGAGCGCTGGCCCTGGAGTCAGAAGGACCCGAGTTCGGATCTGACCTCAGACATGTAATGCACACACACACACACACACACACACACAAAAACCTAGCCGTGTGGCCTTGGGCAAGTTACTTAACTCCAATTGCCCTCCAAAAGAAATAAAGAATAAGCTAATTCAAATGGCAAAAGATGTCTAAAAAGTCAATAAGGAAAAGAATGGGGGGGCGGAGCCAAGATGGCGGAGTAGAAACAGCTCATCCAAGCCTCTCTGCCCCCAGATTCTCCACAAACTATGTAAAAAAGGACTCTGAAAAACTTCTGGAGCCCCAGCACCCACAGAACGACACAGAGAAGCTAACCTCCCGCTGAGGACAGCCCAGCACCCTACAGGAAGAACCAGCGCAGTGGTCTGGGAGCCGGCAGCGCGCAGAGCGCAGGAGCCGAGCCGAGCCCAGGTCCACGTGAGCCGAGGTTTTAGCCCCAGGGCGGCAGGGCCAGCAGCCGGCTGGAGGAAC
Source organism: Gymnobelideus leadbeateri (assembly GCA_011680675.1). Taxonomy (NCBI): domain Eukaryota; kingdom Metazoa; phylum Chordata; class Mammalia; order Diprotodontia; family Petauridae; genus Gymnobelideus; species Gymnobelideus leadbeateri. Next base: position 80,652 of record WOXC01010159.1, read on the forward strand.
CCCAGAACACCAGGAACTGTGGAGACGCCAGAATTATCAACATAGACTTGCCTAGGACAAAGTAAGAGGTTAGTGTCCTATGGACTTTGGGACCTGTATTTGGGGAATGCGTCAGCTCCCTCCCCTGGGGGCTAGAAGCCGCTGAGGAGACACGCCATTTTGTAGTTTTCAGAGGCATTTCCGGCTCCCAGCCTACAAATCGTGGGGAGATCCAGCGATCAGTCTGGGGTAATCGCTCTTGCTTTAACCTCCCTGGATCTGGATTGTGATCTAGGGTGGAAGTTGTGGGTGGGTTTACAGCTTGCCAGAAACGGAAGTTGCCCCCCACACGTTCGGGACGAAAATTCCTTTAGCTGGCCTTAAAGCCATAGTGTGGCAACAAGCCCAAAAGTCAAGCAATTAAGTGGCAACATGCCAAGGCAAAGGAAACAGAAAAATGCAACCCTAGACTCCTATTTTGGGGGCATAGAGCGGGAAAAGGACTGTGAGGTCAGAAGTCCTGCTCCAAAAGCCCCAGGGGAAAACATGAGTGGGTTGCAGGCAATAGAGGACCTTAAGAAGGACTTTAAAAATCAAATAAGAGAAGTGGAGGAAAAATTGGAAAGAGAAATGAGAAGGATGCAGGAAAAGTATGAAATGAGGGTCAACAGCCTGACTGAGGAAAACAATACCTTAAAAAATAGACTAACTCAAATGGCAAAGGAGGCCCAAAAGGGCAATGAGGAGAAGAATGCCTTAAAAAGTCGAATTTGCCAGATGGAAAAAGAATCTCAAAAGTTCACTGAGGAGATTCATTCCTTCAGAGTTAGACTGGAGCAAATGGAAGCTAGTGACTTTATGAGAAATCAAGATGCTGTTAAGCAGATCCAAACAAACGAAAGATTAGAAAGCAATGTGAAATATCTCATGGGAAAAACCACTGACCTGGAAAATAGATCCAGGAGAGACAATTTAAAAATTATTGGACTACCTGAAAGCCATGATCAAGGAAAGAACCTAGAAATCACCCTTCAAGAAATTCTCAAGGAAAACTGCCCTGATGTTTTAGATCCAGAGGGCAAAATAGAGGTTGAAAGAATCCACAGATCACCTCCTGAAAAAGATCCCAAAAAGAAAACTCCCAGAAATATTATAGCCAGGTTCCAGAATCCCCAGATCAAGGAGAAAATACTACAAGCAGCCAGGAAGAAACAATTTCAATATTGTGGAAACACAATCAGAATAGCCCAGGACCTGGCAGCTTCTACACTGAGGGATCGAAGGGCATGGAATATGATATTCCAGAGGGCAAAAGAACTGGGAATGAACCCAAGGGTCACCTACCCAGCAAAACTGAGTATTTTGTTTCAGGGGAAAATATGGTCATTCAGTGGAATAGAGGACTTTCAAGCATTCTTGAGGAAAAAACCAGAGTTGAATAGAAAATTTGACATCCAGACACAAGAAGTAAGAGATGCCTGAGAAGGTAATCAGAGAAAAGAAATCAAAAGGAACTTATCAAAGTTGAACTATTTACATTCCTATATGGAAAAGCAATATCTGTGACTGATGATATCTTTCTCACTATGAAAATAATGGAAGAAGGGGGTGTGGTCATACGAATACATATGTGAATGTGTGTGTATATGGCTACAGTTATATATGGATAGAGGGCATAGGTTGATTTTGTTGGGAAGGGAGAATACTCAAGGGATGAAATTATGAGGTGAGAGAGGAAAGTGGCAAGAGGAGATGGGGAGAGACATGGTAGGGTAAACTATCTCATGTAGGGGAAGTGGGTGCAAAGGAGGGGGAGAATAAGGAAGGCTAAAAAGGCAAAACCACATTCACATTGAATTTGGTTCAGGGAGAAAATGACATACATACTAAATGGGATATCTCAACCTGCAGCAGGATAGGGGGAAGGGGGATGAGAGGAGGGATGATGGATGGGAGGGCATCCTTGGGGTGAGGGGAGGTTGGAAATACCCACTACAGAAGAGGGACAGGATCATGTAGGGAATCGACCAGGTGGGGGGTGGGATGAGTGGGAGGGAATTATAAGCAGCCTTGTACAATATATCTACTATGATAATGTTTTGCATAGCTAGACATGTACAACATATACTGAATTACTTATCTCCCAAGAAGGAATGGGTGACAAGGGAGGAAGGAAATGGATCTGAAATTCGAGGTCGTAACATTAAATGTTTCAAATATATATATAAATACTATTATTAATACTCTTTTGCCTATAATTGGGAGATAAGATGTGCAGGCATTGGGACACAAAGATTCATCTTCCTCTAATGGAAAAGTCGATGGGGGTATGGGAGAAGGTATGGGAGAGAGCAGATTGGAGGTAGCGATATCTTGTGAGACTGCTATTCTGGGAGGGTGGGTAGGGGAATAATGGGGGGAAAATGATTGTAACTCAAAATCTGGCAGAAATGAATGATGTAAAACAGAAGTTAATAAAGTATTTGTTTAAATGTAAAAAAAAAAAAAGCAAATGATTATACCATGAAAAACATAACCTATTAGATCTAATGATGTGGAAGAGATTGTGACCAAGGAAGAGATAGAAATGTTTCCAGGAGGTTAAATAAATAATTTAGATTACATTTTTTTTTGCACAAACAAAACTGTTGTATACATAATTAGAATAAAAGTAAGAAACTGGAGAAAATTGCAGCAAAAAAAAAAAGAATGACTTAAAAATTCAAATTGGCCAGATGGAAAAGGAATTTCAAAAACTCACTGAAGGGAATAATTCCTTCAAAATTAGTTTAGAGCAAATGGAAGCTAATGGCTTTATGAGAAATCAAGATACTATAAAATAAAAGCATTTTCAATAAGATCGGGGGGTGAAACAAGTATGTCCACTATCACCCCTCTTATTCAACTTGGTACTAGAAATCTTAGCTGTAGCAATAAGAGAAGAAAAAGAAATTGAAGGAATTAGATTAGGCAAAGAAGAGATAAGCTAACACTCTTTGCAAATGATATGATGTTGTGCTTAGAAAATCCTAGAGAATCAAGTAAAAAATTACTAGAGATAAATAAATTTAGCAAAGTTACAGGATATAAAATAAGCCCACATAAATCCTTGGTATTCTTATTTATTTCTAACAAAGTCCAAAAGCAAAAAATAGAGAGATTCCATTTAAAGCTCCTGTAGACATTATAAAATATTTGGAAATCTACCTGTCAAAACACATTCAGGAAGTATACAAATACAATTACAAAACACTTTTCACACAACTAAAGTCAGATCTAAATAATTGGAAAAACATCAGTTGTTCATGGCTAAGATGAGCTAACATAATAAAAATGACAATTTTACCCAAATTACTTTACCTACTTAGTGCCATTGCAATCAATCAACCAAAAATTGTTTTATAGAGTTAGGAAAAAATAGTAAAAAATTCATCTGGAAGAGCAAATGTCAAGAATATCAAGGGAATTAATGAAAAGAAATGCTAGGACAGTTGGTCTAACCATACCAGATTTTAAACTGTATTATATAGCAACAGTTACCAAAACTACTTGGTACTGGCTGAGGAACAGAATAGTGGATCAGGGGAATTAAGTACACAAGACAGGACAGTCAATGACAGTCTACTGTGATAAACCCAAAGACCCCAAATTTCCAGGATAAGAACTCACTACATGACAAAAATTGCTGGGAAAACTTGAAAATAGTATGGAAGAAACTGGGCATAGGCTAGTATCTTACACCATACAGCAAAATCAAGTCTAAATGGGTACATGATCTAGATATAAAGGCTGATACTGTAAACAATCTGTGAGAGCAAGGAAGTGTTGATCTGTCAGATTTATGGAATAGGGAAGAATTTGTGTCCAAACAAGAGAGAGAGAGCATTATGAAATGGAAAATGGATAACTTTGATTACATTAAATTTAAAAGTTTTTGTGCAAATAAAGCCAATGTAACCAAGATTAGGAGGGAAGTGGAAAACTGGAAAATATTTTTTTACAACCAGTGTCTCTGATAAAAGACTCACTTCAAAATATACAGAGAACTGAGTCAAATTCATAGGTATACATGTGATTCCACAAATGATAAATGGTCAAAGAATATAAACAGGCAGTTTTTGGAGGAAGAAACTAAAGATAACTATAAGCATATAAAAATGCTCTAAGTCACTATTGATTATAAAAATGCAAATCAAAACAACTCTGAGGGACCACATTTCATTGGTCGGATTGGCTAAAATGACAAAACAGGAAAATGATTAAGTGCTGGAGAAGATGTGGAAAAATTGGAACATGAATACATTGTTGGTGGAGTTCTGAACTGATCCAACCCATTCTGGAGAGCAATTTGGAACTATGTCCAAAGGGTCATAAAAATGTGCATACCCTTTAACCTAGCAATACCACCTCTAGGATTGTATCCCAAAGAGATCATACAAGTGGGAGGAAAACTCGTATGTACAAAAATATTTATAGCAGCTCTTTTTGTGGTGACAAAGAACTGGAAATCAAGGGGATGCCCATCAATTGGGGAATGGCTAAACAAGTTGTGGTATATGAATGCAATGGAATACTATTGTACTATAAGAAATGAGGGGCAAACAAACTTCTTAATAACCTGGAGAGGCTTATATAAACCAATGCTGAGTGAGGAGAGCAGAACCAGTAGAACTTTGTACACAATTACAGACATGTATCTGTGATGACTAACTTTGACAGACTAGGCTCTTCTCAGCAATGCAAGGTTAGAAGACAACTGCAAAAGAATCATGATGGAAAGAGATAACCACATCCAGGAAAAAGGACTACAGAACCTGATTGCAGACTACAGCAAACTACTTGGTCTCTCACTTTTGGGTTTCGTTATGTTTTTTTTTCATTCTTTCTCATTGTTTCCTCCATTGGTTAAAAGTCTTCTTTACAACCCGAATAATAATTAATATGAAGGTATTTGTAAACCCTATATCAGACTGCATGCCCCTATGGGGGGGTAAGAGTGGGGGATGGGGAGGAAAGCTAGGGAGAGAAAATTTGTAACTTAAGGTATTAATGAATTAATGATGTAAACTAAAAGTAAATAAATAATTTTTTAAAAAGAAAATTACTTTAGCTCAATTGAGAAATTTTAGTATGTTGTTTCATCATTATCATTTTCTTTTATCTAATTATTCACCATTTTTTGCTTTGTTCTTTGCCTCACTGTTTAGGATTTCATTGTTAAGTTTCCAACTGAGAACAATTTATAATTATGCCCAAAATGTTAGGAAAATGTTCATACCTTTGACCCAGGATTACCACTACTAGGTCTATATACCAAAGAAATCAAAACAAAGGGAAAAGGAACTATTTGTACAAAAGTAATTAATAAAACAATTTTTGTGGTGGCAAAGAATTGGAAATTGAGGGGATGCTCATCAATTAGAGTATGGATAGGGTATGGTTGTGGTACATGATAGTGATGGAATATTATTTTACTATAAGAAAATAATAAGCAAAATAGTTTCAGAAAAAAACATGGCAAGACTTACATAAACTGATGCAAAGTAAAATGAGCAGAACCAGCAGAACATTATATACAGAGTAACAGTAACATTAGAAGGATAATCAAGACTTATCTAAATCAGTTTCAAAGAACCCATGATGAAAAATGCTATCAACTTCCAAAGAACTAATAAACTCTGACTTTGAAGCATGCTTTTTTACTTTCTTTTTTTCTTTGCTTTGTGTGTATATCTGTATTTTCTTTTGCAAAATAGCTAATATGGAAATATGTTTTGCAAGACTTCACATGTATGATTGATTCTATATTGCTTGGCCACTCAAGGGGCAGAGGAGGCACAGAAAGTAGAAAGAGAATTTGGAACTAAAATTTTTAATAAATAAATGTTATTTTAACTCATAACTGGAAAATATTTGATGAAATAAATTTTAAATTTATTTTTTAAAAAGCTATGTCTCTACCTGGGTCTGTATTTTGTTTATACTCCATAAAGTGGTTACCTTTTCTATTGCAGTATGATCTGTGAAGAATGTGTTTACTAGTTCTGCTTTTTAAAATTTATTTGCAATATCTCTGAGGTCATAGGAGGAGTATCACTCCATGTGGTATACAGAAATATGTATGTTCTTTAGCACTCCTATTTAAAAGATATTATAATTCTTTGACCCCTGATTTTTCCTGCAATGTGTTCAATTCTATATTTAATTTTTTGCATACCATTCTGTTATATTTTCCAAAAACTAAGAGATATTAAAGTGTCATGTTATGATTATATTATTTGCTGTCTTGAAATGTAATTATATCATATATTCTCCTTAATCTTCTATATCCCCCTTTCCCTTTTATATGCCTTCACACTCTAGTTTAGTGCAACAAAAAATATTGCTTCTTGTAGGTAAGGTATTGAAAGGTTTAGTCCATAGTGTTTCAAACCAGTTCCCCCATCATCATTTATTTCTAAGTTCATTTTCATCTTTACCTTTCTATACTCTGGGAATGAAATCTTATAATTATCTTTCTGTAATTATTTTATCATTATTGTTTAGTTCCATAGATTTTTTTTTTATCTTTTTAGCTTTGTTTTCTTTTGAGTACTTTAGATAATAGTTTGTTCCTTCTCACCCCACCCCCCTTTTTCCTGGGGTCTTTTCAAGTCAGATAATCTTACATTTTTCAGGATTGCTTTTAATTCCTCTTTACATTGCTGATTAAGTTCAGGTTTTCATTTTAATTTGCAACTTGAGATGCTATGTGCTATTCCTTTTTTATGAGTTGTGGTAGGTACAAATTTGTCTTGTGATTTTCTTTCTTTCATATGTGAAGTTCTGCTCATTTGCAAAGAATTTGTTGTTATTGGAATTATTTAACTAATGTGTCTTGGGGTTGCAAAATGAATTTTTCCCCTTCCTGAAGGCAATCTATGTATTCTTTCTATTGGCACTTTGTTTTCCTGTATTCAGTCCTAGGAAGTTTTCTTGTATTATTTTTTTTGCATTATGGTATTCAATATTTTTGTTTGTCTTGTTTATGTTTAGTTTTCCTGGTCTTCAAGGCATCTCATGATCCATAAGTTGTATCTTCATTTCCTGTCTTTAGAATCAATCTATTTGCTTGTAAAGAGATTATATATTCTTTTAATGTTATTGCTTTTTGCTTCTCTTCCAGGTTGGCTTTCATTTCTGTGATTTAGTATTCCTCATCAGTTATTCTCTCTTTCATGTTTTTGGGAAGATTTGCCACCATGGATTCAATTCTTTCTATTCTGCCAATAATTTCTTCTGTCTGGACCATAAATTCTGCTTCAGTGATTCATATTTCTCACTGGAAATATTTGGGAAATAAAAAATATTTCTGTGATTCCATGATCTCCTAGAAATCCACAGTATTTTATCCATCATCACAGGTTGGTTAAGTTTCCAAATTTTTTTGATATTTATTCAGAGCTGTTTTGACTCATGTCCTAGTGGCCATCATAACTCGTACTAATATCTAATTTATTAATTTATCTGCATATAGCCATAGTTTTAACTTAGTTTTCTTCCTTCTGAGATCTTTGTTGACTGCAGGGGGGAAAAGCCCTTATATTCCCCTATCACTCATTCTTTGAATCCTTCCCTTTTGATGGCAGATTGCCAAAGAGTTGAACAACAAAGCTGTCTAAACCTCCTTATAGTTTGGGAAATTTTCTTTTTACTGATTCAAGTACCAGTCCATCACACTTCTAGGGGCTCAAAACTAACCCTAGTAAGATGCTCTCTTCTTTTCCTTCAGACCTGATCCAATACCCCTCTCCTAACTCCCCCTCCCCCCACACACACTAATAAACTGACTCATATCCTTCTGTTCTCTAGCTCTTTTGTTGAGTGCTGTTACAGCATAGCTATCTTTTACTGCAGACAGAATATGGTTCCACTTTCCTACCCCTTTTTCTTCCAAAAGCATGTGAATCTGTTGCTTAATGCCATGAAATCCTAGGTAAGGGTTGGGGCAAGGCATGGTACAAGGGACTGTAATTGTTTCAAAGAAATTAATGAATGAATTCCAATATATGAGGCCATGGCTATCATCATGCTGCCTTAGTAGGGTGTTGAATCTGTTGGGAAATGGGGTACTGTATGAACCTTCATGATTATTTTTCTCTGCTATAAATTAATCAGATTGCTACCTCATCAGACTTCTTAGTGTCTTTCCTTTGGAACAGTTGCAATTACTTTGCCTTTTGCATACAAGATATTGTGAAAATAGGAGAAAAAATGTATCCTTCGATGTCTTGGTCATATGACCTAGAAGTCAGTACTCCCCTTTAGAAAACATATCCTGGCAGGTTTGTGAAGGATGGATTAGAGAAGGCTAAGGTCAAATAAAAGGCTATTGTAGTAGTTTAAGAGAGAGGCAAAAATAGTCTGCACTAAAGTGGTGTCTATGTGTATAGAGAGGACAGATTAGAGATGATTACCAGGACTTGGCAAGTAATAGAATACAAGATGGTTATGGAGAAGGAAGAATCAATCATGGCTTCAAGAGTATGAACTTAGGCAGGAAGAAAGATGGTGGCATCATCAGCATAAACAGGAAAATTTAGAGGAGGGGTAGATTTATGAGGGTGATATATTCAGTTTTGATGTGTTGGTTTTGAGCTACTAATGGGACAATTAGTTGCAAACAGGCAACAGACCACTGGACATGTAGGGCTATAGTTTAGAGGAGAGAGTAGGCCAGTAGCAATGCTCACTGAACCTGAAAATACAGATGTGATCACCAAGGTGAAAAATGCAGAAAGAGAAGTCTTGGTGGGAATGTGCGCACTTAGTGAGTAGGTAATGAATTCAGCAAGGAGACTGAGAAAGAATACTTAGCTATGTAGAAAAAGAAATATGAGAAAAGTACCATGCAACTCAAGAGAAAAGAGTATTTAAGTAAACTTCCTGCCATCTCCACTCTGCAAACTCCCTGCTTTTCTTTTGCTTTGTTTTGGAAATGTAATACTGTCAAAAACACTGTTTTTAGTCCTCACAGGCCTTTGGACCAACTGGTCATTCCTGTTCTATTGAAAGAAAATTCAAAATCTCATTTTGCCTTATTTCCTGTGAATCAATCACCAGCATCCCAAATCAAAATAAGTAAACAAACATTCCTTTTCACCTACCTCTCTTTTCCCTCTCTGCAGCTCTTTTGCTTCTGCCCATTTGCCTTCTGGAAGCTTTATTCCCTCATTAGCAAATTTCTTTTCATTCTTTGTGCCTTTACTTTACTCTCCATTTATATTTTTACATTAATGGAAATCTACCTCTCTCAAACACATTCTATCCCTGAACAGTTCTGATAATTCATTCTTTCATACTTCCTAATACATTGAATAAAAAGAAAGATTTAAAATTCCCCTTGCTCTATCCTACCACTTCTCATAGATTCTCTTTCTGCCATTGTCTCTCAGAAATCAGTCCCTTTTTGAGGAATGATGCAAATCTTTGTTGCTATGATCTACCAAGTACCAGGTCATCCTCTTTCCTTTCTTAAGAAGTTCAGTATCTCGGGGGCGGCTAGGTGGCACAGTGAGTAGAGCGCTGGCCCTGGAGTCAGAAGGACCTGAGTTCGGATCCGGCCTCAGACACTTAATGCACACACAAACAAAAACCTAGCCGTGTGACCTTGGGCAAGTTACTTAACCCCAACTGCCCTCCAAAAAGCAAAAAAAACAAAACAAAACAAAACAAAGAAGTTCAGTATCTCACCGTTGTACACACCACCCTACATTCATACATGTTAATAATTTCTCAGAAAGGAGAACTTCTCAGTTAATTAACTTCACCAGATCCCATGTCCTCCATCAATATTCAACCTCCCTCACCCAAGGAAATCATCATAACTTAGATATCACCATCACAATAACTGTGATAATTTTGAATTTTTAAAATTTTACTCTAATTACTCTTGTCTTCTCTTCTATCCTCCTGAACCTGCTTTTCATCTATACTATAACTTTCATTCACTCTATCATTCATTGTATTCTCAGTTTATTATTCCTTGTCTTTTCTTACTTTCTTCCTTTGACAATCTTCACCCTAAAATTAACCGATTCAGCCCTACATTATTCTTAACACTGGAATTTCTTCCCCTTCCTTTGTCCTTTAAAGTTTGCTACCTAACAGTCCTAAAACCTAAATGTCCCCCTACACACACACACACACACACACACACACACACACACACACACACACACACACATTCAGAGTAAAATTCCCATATTCTCTAGCTGCCGAATTCCATAGGATGAAGGTACACCACCATATGAATTGCATCTACTCAATATTTAGGTCATAATATTAACTATGATATGATATGACATAATATAACATAACATAATGTAATATAACATAATATAACAAAACATAACACAACATAATACAACATAACACAACATAACATAATATGATATAATATAATATAATATAATTATTAATAATAACATATATAAGACCTTATGTTTGGCAAAACACTTTATATATTAGTTTGATTCTCATAGCAATCCTATGAAGTAGTCAATATTTATATATCCATTTCACAGATTAGGATGCTTAGGCTGACAGGTGCTAAGTGATTCATCTTAGGTCACACAGCTAAGTATATGAGGTGGAATTTGAATACAATTTTTCAGGCCTCTCTCTTTTGTTCCACTAGTGTCTCACAGCTATAGAGCATTGACTGACTGCTTGACTAACTGTCAAGTCAGGCCTTGGTGGACTGTCTATTACAATCTCTGCTGTGGCTGTTCCAATCAAATTTTACTGCCCTGAAGCCCCTTATACTACCACCAAATGAACTCTCTTATAAAATGTGAGGTCTTTATATATTCTACACCAAACTTCTAAGCTCCTCTATTTCTTCACTTATCCTTTCTTTCTTTTCTTTAGACTTTGAGAAAGAGATAGCCTCTGTCCTTGCCAAGGTCAACACCTTTACTCGTGTTCTTGTCCAATAGCTTTCCATCTCCTATAGGAGTGTATCAGAAATCATGTCTTCTCTCTTATTTTTAATCTTTTCTTGTTTATGTGCTCTTTTCACAGTACCTAAAAATAGCTTAGCCTTTAAAAAATAAACATTTCACCCTATTATCTCTTTAAGTGTTTGTCCTGTATTTTCTTCTATTTCTTTGCCATGTCTTGAATAAAAGTCTTTTACAATAAGGATACTTAAGCTGGGATATGTGAACATGAATGTGTACATAGATATCTATGCATGCACATGCATGTTTGTATGTTTGTATTTCCAAACATACACATAAAACTATATTTCATTATAATTCATTTCCTTTATAATTCTATAGAAGCTATTCCTTTAAAAAACATTTTGAGAAGTGGGGCATTGCCTTCACCAGACTTCCAAATTAAGAAGGATAAGGAAGAAGAGAGAAGGAAATAAGTATTTATATAATACCTACTATGTTCCAGGCACTGTGCTAAGACCTTTTACAAATATGATCTCATTTGATCCTCACAATCTTTCAAGGAACATATTGTTATAATCCCCACTTATAGGTGAGAAAAGTGAGTTTAAATGACTTGCCCAGGTTCACAGTAGTGTCTGAAGCCAGATTTGAACTTGTCTTCCTGATTTCAGTCCCAGCACTCTATTCACTGCACCACCCAGCTGACCAAGATACAAAACATTTTAGAACTGTTGCTCTACCACCATTATCTATCCCCTATGTACTCCCTGAGCTCTTACAATCAGACTTCAATCACAGCATAACAAAAATTACTCTCTTTAGTGGTAGAAATGATAGCTTAACTATTACATGTACAGGCGTTTACCTTTACAGTTTTTGACCATGTTGACAAAGCCCTCCTCTTGGATACCATTGTTTCCCTTAACTTCAGTGATGCTGTTCTTTCCTTGTTTGTTTCCTGTTTCAATTCTACTTTTCAATTTTCTGTGTAGGATCTAAGTGTTGATCCCTTAAAATGGATGTTATCTGATGCACTATCCTATACCTATATCTCACTTCTCTCTATATTCCAATGCTGTTGATCATTTCTGTTCCCATAAGTTTAAGTCTCATCTCTCTGAAGATGCCCTTCATATATATGTATATATGTATATGTGTGGTTTTATATAAAACCACACATATACATATATACATGCATACTTACTACATTTATTATGTATATATTCATAATATAAAAATTATAATTATATTTATAATTATAAAATATTTATATATATAACTACACATATACATATATATATGCATACTTGCTATATTTATTATTTATAGTGATTATTTTTATATAGTGATTATATTTATAGTACTTATATATGTAGTATGCATACATGCATACATGTATATGTGATTATTTATATGTGTGTGTGTGTTTGTGTAGCCTGCTTGAATTCCTACTGAACTTGTCATCTATCACCAACTAGCTGGTGAACATCTCTCAGTTACCTTATCATTGGAAGTAACAGTTTGATATAGAAAATACTGTACTAAACTTGGTGTTAGGAAAAGCCAAATTCAAATCCCAAGATTGATATTTGCTAGATTTTTGATGCTGGGTAAGGTATTTCACTTCCTTCAGTCTCATTTTCCCCAGATGTAAAATGGGAATAATTATAGTTGGGAAGATTGAATGACATAATATACTTGAGGAATTTTGTAATTTTAAAATACCATAAGGCAGATGATCCTCATAATAGCTATCTCAGAATCAATATGGACTTAGCTAAACAATCTTCCCTCCCACCCCTAAACCTGCTTATTCTCTAACCTTTCTGCTCTTATTAAGAGTACCATCATCCTTCTAGTCAAACAAATGGGGGATATTGGAGTTACCCTTGACCTTTCTACCTCTATTGTGCCCACACAATATCTGATTAGTTGCCAAGTTATACATTTTGCTTTCACATGAATTCTCATATTCACCACATAGACATTTCTCACCATCTCTACATTTCAGGTAGAGATAGTACCTCAGAAAAGGAATTCCTAGCATGTGATTAGACTGCTGACATTTCTTCCAACTTTTAAATTCTGTGATATCTTTCCAACCTTATTACATACTACTTAGCTTCATGAGCTCTAGGGAGCAATCAGACTTGGCTACGTGCTATCTTTCATATATAATACACCAAATTTCATTTCAGCCCCTTTAAAAATTCTTATCATACCTTAAAGCCCAGGTAATATTAATAATAATAATATAAAAATTGCTAGTAATTATATGGTGCAGCAAAGCAAATAAACTTTCTTATTTTATCCTCACAACCCTGAGTGGTAGGAACTATTTTTATTTCCATTTTATAGATGGGAAAACTGAGGCAAACAGAGGTGAAATGACTTGCCCACGGTCACAAAGCTAACAAGTATCTGAGGTAGTATTTAAATTCCAGTCTTTCTCACCCCAGGTCAAGTCCTCTATCCAGTGTGCCTCCTAAAAGGAAGGAAGGAAGGAAGGAAGGAAGGAAGGAAGGAAGGAAGGAAGGAAGGAAGGAAGGAAGGGAGGAAGGGAGGAAGGGAGGAAGGAAGGAAAAAAGGAAGGAAGGAAGGAAAGAAGGAAGGAAGGAAGGAAGGAAGGAAGGAAGGAAGGAAGGAAGGAAGGAAGGAAAGAAGGAAAAGAAAGAGAAAGATGTAAGGAAAGAAAGAAAAAAGAAAGAGGGGAGAAAGGAAAGAAAGAAAGGAAGAGAGAAGGAAGGAAAGAAAGAAAGAGAGAAGGAAGGAAAGAACAATGGAAGGAAGTAAAGAAAAAAGAAAGGGAGCGAGGGAGGAACAAAGAAAAGAAAGAAAAAGAAAGAAAAAAGGAAGAGAGGAAGGAAGGAAGGAATAAAAATAGCTAGTATTCCTGTATTGCTTTAAGGTTTATAAAGCTCAATGTATATGTTCTCTCATTTAATCATCAAGTGCTACCTTCTGCATGAAACCTTCTGTAATAACTTCAGCTTCTAGTGTCTCTCCCAAAATATTACTTTGTATTTATTTTGTTATCATTTACTTTACATTTATTCATGTACCTGTTGTCTCCCCTAAAATAACTCCTTGATGGTAAAGGATGCTTCATTTTTATTGCAAAAAGCTTTTATTACGAAAGCTTCAAATACTTAGAAATAAATAAGATCTTAATAAACGTTTATTGTTTACCCAGTGCCTGCCACAATTCCTCAAACATAGTAGCCATTTAGTAAGCATTCCTGAACTTGAATGGAATTGAATTGAATGGCATTATACAATGAAAGCTGAAAAACTATCTTTTGCCCCAGAGGCCCAACCACTAGGACTATACACTAAGGAAGCCAAAAGGGGGGGAGGGGAAGGGAGAAGAGGAAAAAGGCCTATCCATACACAAATATTCACAGCATAATTATTTTCAATAGCAAAGAACTAGAAACAATCTGATGATTAGGGAATTACTGAGCATATTGTGGGATGTGAATATAATGGAATATTTTTGTACCATAATAAATGACAAATATAAAGAATACAAAAATAGGAGGCAAATGAATACAGAGTGAAAAAGCATCATCCAAATAATATGGCCCCAGACTTACAATTATTCAAATGCTCCTCATGATTTAATTTAATATTTTGGTGGGGAGGGGAAGACCTATGACATTTCTTAAGTGTTCAGAACTTCTGATGTGAAAATGCACTCTCCCAGAGAAGATCAGCAATTTGTTTGTAACTTAAAATCTAGGAGACTTGCCTGGAAGTAGAAGTCCATGACATGGTCACACAGTTAGTAATGAAGCATGGGGTGGAGCCAAGATGGCAGAGTAAAAGCAGGGACTCACCTGAGATCTCCCATGAACCCCTTCAAATACCTCTAAAAAGTGAATCTGAAAAATTCTAGAGTGAGAGAATCCACAAAGAGACAGAGTGTGTGTGGCATATGCCCAGCCCAGGACAACCTAGAAGGTTGACAGCAAGGATCTCTTGCACCTGTCCGGGAGAGGAATGCAGTCTAGTGTCCAGGCTGCACCAGCCCAGACCCAACCACATCAAATCCTGAGCAGACCCATGTGGACTGAATCACTGGTAGCAGTGGGGATTCCCAGACCTCTCAGTGAGAAAGGGGGACGGGGAGAGGAGGTTCTATTGGAACTGGCTGAGAGAGAAGCCCAGTACTGCACAGGGTCTGTGAGAGCATTAGCAGCAGCATGTTTGAAAGTCACCTATTTAAACTTCCCGGAACCAAGATGGTAGAGTAAGCATTAAATGGCCAACACCCTCCCTTGCTGATCTTGAAAAACCCAGAGAATATTTCCCCAGGAAAAATCCTGGAATAGTGGAGCCAGCAGAAAGACAGGTCTTTTAGCTTGGCAGACTAGTAGGATTAATGGGACAGGTCCTTCTTGCTGTGGCTGAAGGGGACCAGTACAGGATGTATGTATGTGTGTGTGTGTGTGTGTGTGTGTGTGTGTGTGTGTATACACATATACATATATATTTTCCTTCCAAGTTCATGCATCACCTGAAATCTATCCTACATCCCCTTGGGGAATTTTTTTTTTAATTTCTTGCTTATATTTGTTCTTGTTGATGCTTACTATGTTTCAAATAATAGTAAAAAAATTAAAACTAACCAAATAATAGTATGAAAAGAGGAAAATTCAGCAAACATTCAGTTTTAGTAAAAGTATACAGTCACAGTAAACCCAATTGTACCTGAAAGAAGTCAGTAGATTTGCCTTTTCTAAGACAGATATTAACTTTTCAGGTATTATGAAAGAGGCCATTGACCAAACTTTAAAAAAGTAGAGCATTTACATGGAAGGATAAATTTTCTCATAGTATGAATAAAGAGAATATGACTTTGGAGTGAATGGGGTGTTCAGGAAAGACTGATAACTCTGGTTTGAGGGCTCTTTTCAGGACTTTTCATTCATCTTTACAGTTCTCCTATCATCCAGTTCTCACCTGTGGTTCCAAGAAGCTGTAGCATGTGCAAAGGCTAGTAAAACTATCTGGCCAGACAGACTAAACCAAGGATCTGACAGGCCTTAAACCCATCAGTGAGTGAGGCGGATGTCTATGCTAAGCATTTGAAGACTTCCCCAGTGAAATTGGTGGGTGGGAACAATTTGTTCCAACTACCATGCAGGCAGCTTAAGCAGGCACTGTGGAGCACATCTTAGAACATCGTCAGAAATAGAAGACTTCAAAGCAATCTACTGCATTTCAGGCCATCACCAGTCTTGTTGATTTTTGTCTTATCACTAGACTTCAATGACTGGAAGAGAGAGTGAGACAGATGACTTTGTGTAACTTTGCTTCATTTAAATCCAATTCACCCACAAGTCAAGGCATCAGCTCTGTATTGTTATTGGTCCTCTTTGAAAAGGAAGAACAAGCAACTACCTATAGTCCCTGATGCCAACATTATCTTAGGAGAAAAGGAATGATTGATCTCCCCAAGCTGTGCCAGCACACATAAGCCCACCTAGGTCATCTTCTGTGCACATCTGTGGTCCCACATGCTAGAACATTCTAGGATTCTGAAGAGAATATGAGTATTTACTTGTGCCTATTTCATTCTTCCCTAGATACCACGTTGGGTAGCTTTTTGGTTTTGAGGAGTTACTCATTTTTTTAAGTTTATTTTATTTCATGGTCTATTTTTAGGAGGAATCAGTAATACCTTTCACCCTTTATGATTATTTTTGTTGTTGCTGCTGTTACCAGAGCTATGCTTATAGGCTAGTATGAAAAGACTAGACAAAGTGCTTTATCCAGTAAATAATGGGTGGAGAAATATTCTATCTTCATTTTAGTCTGGCCCATGCTGCTCTGTTGAAAATGGCATAAAACCTAATGCTTGTTCTTTCCGAGGCTCTTGCTTCTTTGGAGACTAAAATCCTCATGTGGAGATGGAGTCTTTTAATTCTGAATGATCGCAGCTTCAGCATCATTGGGAAAGATTTTTATTTAAGGAGATTTATGAAGTTTTTTTTGGTAGAAAAAGCTGGTTCCAATAATAAAATGGTTTGCGATTTTTCTTATGATCTTGAAGAAGGTGATGGTTGTCATGGAGAATACTTTAATATTCTAACTAGTATATAAGGAATTATGCATAAGAGATGTGCTTTTTGGAGAAACTATCTTGCTGCTCAGAATTAGGACCCTTAAAGTTCCCTCATGAGTGGGGATGAAATGCCACCCTGATGATGAGGGCCTGGGGGATAAAGGGAAAAGACTGTATTGGACAGAGAGTAAATTATTGCTCTTTTATATCTTTGGATTTCAGGTCCAGAAAATCAAACAAATGTTCTTTATCTAGAAGAACCAATTACCTCCCCACTACCTGACCCCTTAATCCTACCCTCTCCCCATTCACATATCAGCACTTAGGAAATGTATAGTAGATAAAGATCAAACCTGGGTTCAAGTCTCAAGTCTAATACGGATTGGGTCTGTGACCTTAAGAAATATTTAACTTCTAAGTGCTTAAGACAATTCTCTAAGATTATAATTTATAGAGAAGATGATAACCTTTATTAATAGTTTTCCATGCCAATGAAATTACAATTCTAGTCCTTGAAATTTGAGAAAAAAACATAAGAACTATATGCCCTCCTAAAGGATTTGGAGGTCCTGTAAACCCGAATATGATGCTGTTGTTGTTTTGTTGTTGTCTTAGTGAAAACAGCTTTAGCTTAAGAGACCTAGAGAAGTAAAAGAATAAGCAATCAAAGGTTCAAAGTCTTGCAAAAAACCTAGCAATGTAGTAGCTAAAGCAGATTCTTTTTTTTTTACTTTTTGGAGGGCAATTGGGGTTGTGACTTGCCCAAGGTCACAAGCTAGTTTTTGTTTTTAAGTGTCTGAGGCCAGATTTTAACTCAGGTCATCCTAACTCCAGGGCCAGTGCTCTACTGTGCCACCTAGCTGCCCCCTAAAGCAGATTCTTAATGTTAGATTAATGTCAGGATCAGGGAAAGAAAAAGAAAAAAAATCCACATGCATGTTTAGAAAATACAGAGCATGGGACAGCTAGGTGGTGCAGTGAATAGAGTACTGGCCCTGGAGTCAAGAGGACCTGAGATCAAATGTGGCCTCAGACATTTAACACAAAAACTATCCCTATGACCTTGGGCAAGTCACTTAACCCAATTGCCCTCCAAAAAGCAAAAAAAAAAAAATACAGAGCACAAATGGCTAAACAAGTTGTGCTATATGAATGAAATGGAATATTATTATGCTATAAGAAATGAGGAGCAGACAGACTTCATATTTACCCAGAGAGACTTATACAAACTGATGCTAAGTGAGAAGAACAGAACGAAGAGAAATCTGTACACAATTACAGACACAAAATATGTATAACAACAGCTATGATAGACTAGACTCTTCTCAGCAATGCAAGGTTATAAGAGAACTCCAAAAGACTCATGATGGAAAGAGATGTCTGCATTGAGAGAAACAACTAGAAAGAACTAGAAAGAATAGAGTTTGAATGCAAACTGAAGCAAACTACCTGCTCTCTTTCTTTTTCTTGTTTGGTTTTGTTTCCTCTTTCCCAGGGTTCAATCCATTGGTTATAATCTTTCTTTACAACTTTATTAATGTCTAATGTGAAAGTATTTGCAGATCCTATACTTGATTCCATTCCACCATGGGGATGGGGGAGAAAGAGAGGGAGGAGGAGAAAATTTGAAATTCAAGGGACTGTGGAGCTGAATCTTGTAAACTAAAATTAAATAAATTAATAAAGACCAAAAAATTTTAAAAAATATAAGAAAAGACAGGGCATAAACTTAATTAAATTTAATATTTCAAAAATTGATGCTCTAATTATTTGAAATTGAAATCAGATTCAAAATAAATATTTGTTGATTGATTGACATTCATCAGTTGTTCCTGCCTAGACTGGAATAAGGCAAAATTTATTTTATTTTATTTTATTCTTTTTTGATATTTTACTAGATTAGACCTAGGGTTACACAGTCCTCTCTTTGCTTTAGTCAAGTCCTGAAATAAATCAAAACCATGAGCTGAGGAATAAAGTGTCTTTAATTGAGAGTACAGGGTATCAAACATGTGACACTTTGAATCTAGGTGACTGTTTGGTGGACTCAGGTAGGAGTTGCCTGCCTCAAGTCAAAATGAAAAGACCTCTCTGTGGGTGCTGAGTAGTGATGAAATTGTAGTTTACTAGTGGCCTGAGGTGGAAGGTCTGTGTATTTTCTAGTGATTGTACATAGTGCTTAATGATACTTAGTAATTGATTTCTGAATAAGTGACTGAGTTAATTTAATGTGTACCATGAGTGGAAGGCTTTGACTATTGTACTTTGAGATGATTATTCTTTGTTCAAAACTTTGTGGCCACTATGATGGAAACTATGTGGCCATTTAAATGATAAGCTGTTGTGAATACTATATTGTGATTTCTGTGATAAGTTGTAATATTGTGAATGCTGTACCTTGATTTTCTGTGAATGTTTTGCTTTGGCTTCTTATGGAATAGAGTGTTCACTATACTATGTAATCAGAGATTTAAAAGCTGTTCACAGTAGCACTCTTCTGGAAAGCTACTCTTGCATGGCATGGCATTACAAAAGAGAGGGAGGAGACAGTGTGAGGTAGCAAGGCCTGGTCATGAGACCTCAGTAGCTTGTGGCAACTGGGGCAAGGAAAGCCACTTCCTTCTGGCTGTTTTGCCCTCCATGCCATGAATCCAAATGAAAGGGGACAAAGATGCTAGAATCTGAGACCCAGCTTGAGCTGGGCTCCCTGACAAGGTGAAATCCCCGTGTGGGGGGGGGGGGAGGTGGAGGGTGGGGATGGGACTTGGGGAGGGGGGGGAAGAAACCTAGGCTGTGGTTCAGCTCGATCTATTCAAGAGTAAATATCTTAAGGGTAAGAATGTAAGGACATTACTGAAATTCTAACATTACAAGGATCATTTAAGGGCATGACAATCCATATTACATTTAGTATTAACAACTATATTAACCATTTTCTGAAACCTCCATTTCTAGGTCAACTTGCTCTCCAATGAATTGCCCAGTCATTCCTATTAAGGTGTTACCTGAGGAAAGCTTAAGGTATTACCCTTTCAACAAGAAGAATTTGCATTTCAATAGAGTAATTTTGAAAACCAAAAAAAGTTTGAATATCTAAAAGAATTCATATCTCAGGTTGAAATATTAAGTACTATTGCTGGTAGTAATGACAATAGTGTAATAGTGAAAGCAAGAAAACCTTCCTGGTATTTCTTCTCTTATACTATATAGTCAATATTCTACTTTTCTGCTCAGAAAATTGTCTCTGACTTTGGCTGCCTATGAAAGTGCATTGCAACATAAAATGGTTTTAACAGTCCTTTTCTTCATAGTTCTGTGAAAGCACATCTATACTTGAAAAAACTGAACACTAATAGGAAAATCATATCTAATCAGAGAAGATATGAAGAAAAACAAGCCAAAAAGGAAACAAGAGAGTAACTCAAAAGAAAATAAGAAATTTAAAGTGTGTATAGCTTATCAGACTGACAACCTAAGAGTATAAAAGAATGGATAATAGTCTACAAATGTTTGGAGGATGAAGAAAAAGAAAAATAATAGTAATTTAGGATAATAAAAAGAACTGTAAGTATAAAAATGGAAACAGATGAAACAAAAATTTTAGCTGTCAATCAAAAATAATTTATCATAGATATGTTCTTATAGAATTGCTCTTGCAGGAATACACGATATAGGAATTTTAGTAAGCATGCTCTTCCATAACCCTTACTTTATGATGAAGACATTGATGGAAGGTAAATGACTTATGCCTAGTAAAAAAACAAGGCAGTGTGATAACTAACATCTAGTTCACAAAAGTTATGTCTATATATTTTTAATTAATTCTAATCCTTTCTTAAACAAATAAAACATTTCAAAAGGAGAGTATAAGCTAAAAGACTTTTTCCAAATAAAGCAAGGCTGGAAGCAGTTCAAAAATGCATCATGGTGAACAATAAGAAATATTCTTAAAGGTTATTTTGATGGTTTGATTAAAGTATCTATTCCAGCAAAACCTGTTTTCAATGAACCTGGTGAAAACCTACCCTTACCCTAAACCCCAGAGCCAGCCAAAGTACACTTTCCTCTAAGTCACTTCCTCTAATCATCAGAGGCTTGAGATTCCAAAAACAATCCTATGCAAATTAGCTGTAGAGTATGAATTAATGAGATTTTACCCATTTCACATGGTGTTTCCTGGCTTAATGCTTCCCCTTTTAAACTAAGAAACCCAAATAGAGGTACTCCATATACAATTAAATTACTACTTCTAAATTCTCCATAAAGAGTTAAAAAATTAATGTAAGGTCTAAGTAACCCACATTTCACAGAATTGTTTCCCACTGATTTAATTCCTGACTCACTTTTAATAGCCTTAGAACAAATTTTGAGCACTCAGTTTTCCACTTCCTTTCATATTTGTTGTCTCCCCAGGAGGCCACATCTATTTCTGCCACAATGAGCACTGCTTTGTCTCCTGCTGAAATCTCCACCTAACCTTGAAAATATTTTTTTCTCTAAAACCAAATGCCTATGATTACTTGACCTCCTTAACCTTTCCTCACCACTCCTCTTTTTGTCCTGTCTCTCCCTGCTCCACCATAGTGCATATTTTGGCTCAACAATCCATTTTCATTATTGGGCAGAAGAACAATAAGGCAAGACAGTTGCTTCCAAACTGTTGATGGAGGACTCCTGAGGGCCACAGTGTAATTGCGATTCGTTGATATATTTACGTGTGTACTAAGGAGCATTGTTTTAATATTGATTTAACACCAATAAAGTAAAAAGTACAATTCACTATAACAAATCATCAAATCTACTTTTCATAGGCTAAAAAATTTATATATATATATATATATATATATATATATCTTTATATTTCTTTCCACTTATATATGTTACTAGCTTTCAAATGTATGTAGATAGTTGTGATTAATAACATCCCAAATTCATCTAAAATCAATATATTCATAATACCTTTCTTCTAAATAAACTAAAATGAATAATATCACTACTATCATGTGAGGGTTAATGAAATTCATTGTTTTTTCCTCATATTGAAAACACTGGTTGGTTAAGGGAATCTAGTGTAGAAATATAGAAGCCTCCAAAGGAAAAGGAGCAAAATGTACACAGAAGGATAATATCCCTTGAAATCTACTTCCCACCCATCCCCTGTGGTATGTTGTAAATTGCTTTCCTTCTTTGTCTCTTCTCTGTAGTTTCTAGAATTCAGCGTTTCATCCTCACATACAAATCCCATGGTAAAATTAGTCTTTCATCTTCATTTTGTCTTACAATTTTCTCAATGAATGTAATTGAAGAGTACTGTTGCAAAAAAAGAGAAAAACTAATGTGTGGCTGCTTTCCAAACAAAAGCAGTGCCGATTTTGGCCTGTGAGAGAAGTTGGCAACCCCACTGGTTACTGAGGATTAGACTCCAAATCGGATCCCAAAGTTAAAAGGCTAGGTCATTGCCAGAAGAAATCAAAGGTTTCTAAAGGATATGGTAATCAAGGCACAGCAGAAACCAATCCCAAAGCAAAGTAGAAAAAGTAGGAAAAGGAGAAACAGAACAATATGGTGCCATGGGGGAATTGAAGGGAGAATAAACAAGGAAATAAAGAGAAGAAAATCATACAAATTAAGGGCAGGAACCACTCTAAGAAATGAGACAAAGGATAAAAAGACAAAGTTTAAACACACACACACAGACACACACACAGCAGTGATGAGATAGATAGAGATATAAAACATATCTGAGGTAATGTTATTAAAAGCTCTGAAAAGAAAACATTTATTTTATTAAGCAAAAAGACAAAGACATGACAAGACCGTGTCGTAAATGGGAAGACGAGAGACTGTGGGGAAAAGAAATGCTTGTAGAGCTTAACTCCCTTCCTCATTGATAGAAAAAAATTGTAACACATCCATGTCTATGGATTTTCTTAGCAAGCAGTTGGTATTTTCCCTTTTGTTCAAGGCTCTGAGGAACATTGTAGGAGTGTACAACCAGCTTAAGAGCATTTTTGGATTGCTTTGACAATTCAATGAAGTATAAGGCAAGGCTGGAGAGGAAAACCAAAATACTTGCTAGCTAATGTGTGCTAACCACTCACTGCTTAAAGTGTATTCCAACTGAATTGCTACCAACTAAAAGTCTAATCTTCTTTGCCCTGTATCACTTAGTTCTTGGAAAATAATATACTTCTATAGTTTCCATGGGGAAGACAGGTGGCACAGTAGATAGAAAGTCAGGTCTAGAGTCAGCAAGACTCATCAAAAGGATAAGGATGATAATAATTATATTGAGAGACAGAACTTGAGCCTATGTCACACTTTTATTGTATGGAATGATTAAATTTTGAGAATTGTGATTTTACTCATGTAAATAAAAGTGTTTAATAATCTATATTGTAATAATGTTATATTGGAAATTAAAACATTTAATAATAGAATATGACTATGCCATAGAAATAGGAATAGGAAGAATCCCCTTCTTTTCTCAAAGGGAGCATCATACTTCTAGTCTCTTCAAAGTTGTAAATTCAGTATTATTCTCAACTCCTCATTTTCCCTCACTCCACATTGCCAATGTAGCTGATAAATTTTGCCATTTCTGTCTCCTTCTGACTTCTATCTGTTCACACAAACACCACCTTAGACCAGGCCTTCATCAGCTTTCTCCTAGACCATTGCAATGGTTTCCTAATTGGTTTCCCTATATTATTTCTCCACCACTCCCGACCATTATCCACACACTGCTAAAGAGATTTTCCCTAGGTACAGATATGACCATATCACTCCCCTCCTCAATAAACTCTAAGATTAAATATAAATTGATCTGTTTCTCTTTAGAGTCTTTTTACAATCTTATCCTAAACTATAATTTCACCATCATTATACATTGTTCCCCTTCCCACACTCCACAAAAAAGAGTCAAATTAACTTTCTCCATAGTACTACCACATGGCATGCCATCTCCCATTTCTATGATTTGGGACTAACCATCCCCCATGCCTGGAATGCACTTCCTCCTTCTTTTTGTTTCACAGTCTACTGTTCTACATTCAGAATTCATCTCAAAACCTCAAATCATTTAACAGTCTTGAATTTACCTTTTAAAATTAGTTTTTGGAAAATAAATAAATAAAATTAAAAAATTAAAAAATAAAATTAGTTTTTGATTTATTTGTATATAACTATATGGATATCTTGTATGTCATGATAGGATGTAAGCTCCTCACACTCTTTGTATCTGTATCCCCAGAGCTTAGCATAGTTCCTAGAACATAGAAAGTGCTTTTAAAAAGTTTGATGATACGTTAATATATTTAATTCAGAGAAGCATGTGAAGATTTACATAAACTAGTAAAGTTGGAAGAACTGAGAAAAATATACATAATGATTATAGTAATGAAAATACCAACTACTGAAGATTATATGATCAAGTTCAGACCAGGGGAAGAAATGAGAAAATTCTTTGAGTTCCATTCTTTGCAAGGGTAGGGGATAGCAAATGTAGAACCCTATATATGCTGTTACACTAGGTTAATTGATTGATTAGGTTCCCTAAGATTTTTTTCCCCTCTCTTTATTTTTTTTTCTTTCTGATAATAATGGTTCATTAGATTGGGAAACAATAAAGACATATTTGGAATAAAAGGTGCTGTAAACAATCTCAATGAAATTTTAAAAGGAGACAATTAACATCCCATAAATCACGACACATGATTTTATTGTATAAAGAAAGGCTCTATCGTGGGGGGCTAGGTGGTGCAGTGAGTAGAGCGTCGGCCCTGGAGTCAGAAGGACCTGAGTTCAGATCCGGCCTCAGACATTTAACGCACACAAACAAAAACCTAGCCGTGTGACCTTGGGCAAGTTACTTAACCCCAATTGCCCTCCAAAAAGCAAAAAAAAAAAACAAAAAAACAGAAACAAATAATGACTTGCCACTAATTACTCTTAAATCCTGATTCTGGGAGCAATAGTGTCTCCCCAGGTATTATATTTTCCCAGATGGGAACAACTGAGGAAGTTACTTAACCCAAATTGCCCTCCAAAAGGCAAAAAAAAAAAAAAAAAAAAGGCTCTCTTGTGGTGAATTTGGGTTCACTGCATATGCTACCCTACTGAGAATACTGTTTCTCCCTTTCAGAATTCCAGGAAGTAATGATTCTTTATCCCAATAGACAGTGAATTTTCTTCTTTTTCACTTCTCCATTTCCTTCTGCTAGCATGCTGACAGCCAATGTTATCATCTAGACTCATACATCAGCCCAAGTTCAATGTTAACTCAGCTCAGCCGAAGCCACACATCCTTCAACTTTTACTGATTAGTCAGTAGGAAAGGAAATGTTGGTAGGCTGTATATAATAAAAACAATAAATGGCACATTTTAATTTGTGGGACAAAGACCTCTGGGTGGTCACAGCTAAATAATAACAGGTAAATATAAGGATTTAAAGCAAAGAGCAGGGTGCACATAGGAAGTCTGAAAAGTGAGGGAAAAAACAATAAACATCAGATAACCACAAGGCATCAGAAGTATGAACTAAACAGGCATCATTAATATGAATCTAACCTCTATTGGAAGGGTGCCAAAAAAATGTTCTACTTTTTCTGGGCAGAAGATACAATAGCTTGATATATGCACTCTCTGGGCCTCAGCTTTATCCACAGAGGTCACGATGGCTTACTGGGGAAGAATAAAGTGGTTGGGAAAAAAAAATTGTAGCAACAATAGTGGGGTTATCCAGCACAATGACAATCAGCAGCCTTATTCCTGCTAACTTATTGTGGTGTTATGACTGGCAGTCATACTTAATGGACATTAAACCTGATACATGAAAATCTAAAATTATTAGTATAAAAGAAGTTAGAGATATCAGGCAGAGCCTTTGGATACATGGATATCCTATGTAGCTACTCTTTCAAGAATTGCTCCTAGTTGTGGGAAAATGATTAATCCATCTTACTATCCTGGCTGATTCAGGATCCTAACATCATAGAATCATAGATCTGGAGTCAGAAGAGATCTCAGAAGGCATCTAGTCCAATCTTGTTAGGTTTTGTTTGTTGTTGTTGTTGTTTTTAATACATGATGAAACTGAGGCTCAGGGAGGCAAAGTGATTTACCCAAGGTAACATAAGTATTTAAGCACCATGGGTGGCATTTGAGCTCAGATCCTCTGATTTTAGAGTAAGTGAGCTTTCTTGTATTTCTGCAACTGAATTGTTATCCTTTCCAAAAGTAAGCAAGAGCATATCCATAGAATAGGAAGGTTTTGTATAAAGCCTACTGGACTAAGGGTCACAACACCACAAGTTGAGGAATGCTTGCACCTTATAAGTACCCTATAACACAACCTACTAATTTTATAGATAAAAGAATTGAGGCACAGAGAGGTTACATGACTTACCCAGTGTTTCACAGGAAATAAATATCAAATTTTTAAATATAGAGTCTTTGACTTTAGGTCTGGTGTATTTTCCCCAATACTGCACCTGCATTTTAATTGTAAACTCTGCAATTTCCTGGCTGTATGATCTGAGGCAAGTTCCCTGAGCAGACTGAACTTTGGTTTCCTCATCTATAAAATTGGGATAAAAATACTAGACTGACCTATTAACCTAATAGAGTTCTGTAAGCATCAAATAAAACAAGTTATTTGAAGAACATTGTAAACTATATTGCATTGTTTAAATGTGTGCTATTATTTCATAAGCACAGATATTGAAGATGAAGGGAGAAATACAATTCACAGAAATGGTTTTCACCTGATATCTCTTCCTAAGGCTTCCATGAATTCTTCAGCTGCTAAGTCTAAAAGATAATAAGATGAAATTCAATCTAACTGAGTTTAGTGTAATTGAGGAAGGCTAATGGATCCCTTAGGAAAGATAGATTGCTTAGACCCTCTGAAGTAGGTAATGGTCTGTATTTCCCCCCAAATCACTTCTGTGTCTTACCTCAGTATTTTAAATTGATCCAAGACTCCTTCTAATGGTTAAAGCTTCCAAAGCTCATGTCTACTGACACCTAAAAAGAGAAAAATTGACAAATGTGTGTAAGGATGCAGTAATCTCTGTACTGCTGCTACATTTTCGTTTCATTTCCTTGAGGTTTCAGTAGTAGCTGCCCTAATGAAACAAATGTACCATTTTGGATGAACCAGATTGTAAAGCAAATAAAATCTTTATGCATTTTTCCCATTCATCATTCAACCTAGGAAAGTGAAGGGATAGGGCCTAGACTTCTGATTTCATTGGTGCAGGAAATTCCCTGAAAAATAAATTCCTTCTGCCAATGTAAGTTAGGTCCTTCTCTGCAACTAGTGAACTAGCAAGTTAAATGACATTCCTAAGGTCACACAGCCAGTATCTGTCAGAAATAGGACTTGAATTGGGCTCAGAAACTAGACTGTCTCTCAAGAAAGTGAAAGACAGGGAAGTTCTATTTATGCCTCAGACAATTATAAACCTTTAGATTAGGAAAAGGACTTTAGTAGATATCTTCTCCAATCTTTTAACCAGTGCAGGAATCCACTCTCCAACTCTATTACAGAAGAGCATTCTATTTCTGTTTAACTATTTTCAGTGAGCTCCCTATTTCATAAGGTTGCCCAATTCATTTTTGGATAGCTCTCATAGATGGAGATTGATTACTTATTTTGATTTAAAATTTGCACATCCCTATATCTTGTTCATGTATCCAGTGTTATTTATGTTTTTACATTATATAGAGCAAATCAAATCCATCTTCCATGTGATAGTCCACTATTTTTTCTTTTTTTATCTTTTCTTTGTTTGCCTTTATTAATTTGTTTGTTTACTATTAGTTTACAAGATTCAATTCCATAATTCCTCGAGTTTCAAATTTTCTTTCCCTCCCTCCCCTCCCCATGATGGCATAAAATCCAGTATAGGATTTTAAAACAGTAATAATGTACCCTTCTCCAGATTTTTCCTGATGAACCTTTCCAAATTCTTATCCTTGCTCATTTGAGATAGTTTCCAGATCTTTCATAATCCTGCTTGTCCTATGACTAAATGAACTCTAGTTCATTAATGTCCTCCTTAAAGTATGTTGTTCAACACTGAACAATTCACATATGTTTTCATTTGTACTGATTGTAATGATATTAGTTTTCCCTTATATTAGATATTTTAGCAGTCATAATTGTATGAGCTCATATTTAGTAGGTAATAAACTAAAATCCCAACATTTTTCAAACAATATGCTTAGCCAGATATACCCAATACATTGTGTAACTGATTTTATAACCATCTTTTTTCACATCAGCTGATCATTCTAAACTGCCATCATATTTTAATCTTAATTCTGAAATCCACTAGATTAATTTTCCACTTCAGTTTTGTGGCATCCACAAATTTTAAAAACTATGCCTTCTATGTGAAGAATGTGTGAACAAAGAAGTATATTTGTTCTGCTTTGCCTAGGGGCAGAACGAAAATGAAGGGGTAGAAGTTACCAGGATGCAAATTTCAGCTCAAGGTGAAGCAAAATTTCCCAAGAAAGAGTTTCTAAATATTGAATAGGCTACCTTGGCCAGTGAGGCAGTTAGGCTGCTCAGTGGATAAAGCACTGGGCCTGGAGTCAGGAGGACCTGAGTTCAAATCAAGCCTCAGACACTAGCTGTGTGACCCTAGGCAAATCATTAACCTTTTTGTCTTGATCCACTGGAGAAGGAAGTAGCAAACCACTCTAGCATCTTTGCCAAGAAAACCCCATGGACATATTGGTGTGATATGGTACATGGGGTCATGAAGAGTTAGATACAGTTAAATGAGTAAACAACCATGGTAAGTAATTAATCCTTTAATTATAAGAGGCCTACAAGTAAAGACTAGATGGATACTTGTTGAGAATGCTGCTGTTAAGTTGCATGTTTTTTGGTAGAGATTGGACTAGGTGACCTATAAGGTTCTTTCCCACCCTGTGATTCTATGATTCATAAGACAGAAATGTTGAGCTAGATAGGATAAAATACAGAGCCCTGAGACATACTTCAAGATGTCTCCTTCCAGTCTGACACCAGTCCTTTAATCAATACTCTCTGAGTGCTAATCAATATCCTTTGGGTGCAATTGTTCATTTAACATTCTAGTCTAGCAGGGCTGCTGTTGCCAGTTAGGGGATTATGTGGGAATATCAAGTGTTCTGGGATTTGGTTTTTGGCTAGGGAAATAGTCTAAAATGTTTGGCAAGAGGAACATAGATGAAATGTGTTGAGAAAGTATCAGACCATGAACATTCATCAAATCTGTGCCACATCTTTCATGAGATAATAAGTTTATATCAGCACAGGAAGAGAAGATGAATAAGAAATGCCTCTATCCCCCTTAAAAATAGAAAAGATTTGGAACTGATTCTAAAAAATACACACACACACACACACACACACACACACAATTTGATCAATGGAATAAATTATGTAAATCACCCCAAGGCCAATCAAACACAGGAGCTTAGTGTTCAGTGAATCTGAGGACATGAACTATTGAGGAAAAGACACTGTTAGACAAAAAAATGCTGAGGAAAACTAGAAGGCAGTCTGGCAGAAATCAGGTTTAAGCCAACAACTTGGAGCATATACCACAATAAGCTCCAAATGTACACATTAACTAAATATAAAAGGTCATATCATAAACAAATTAGAGGAGAACTATGGCTGGAGAGTAGAGGAAGATTTCTTACATAAATAAGAAATAGACATGATCACAGGAGATCAAACGGGCAATTTCTATTACATAAAATAGAAAAGCCTCCACACAAGCAAATCTTTTAAACTATAATTTGATGGGGAATAGTTAACTAGAAAACAATCTTTGTGGCAAATATCTATGATAAATCTATGATATGCACGTAACATATATGTGTGTATGCATATATATATGTTATATACATACACATGTGGAAAAGATACAAATACATAAAAATAAATGCCATTCCCCACTCCATAAATGTCCAAAAATATAAAGTGGCAGTTTCAATTTGAAGTAATTCAAGCTATAAATGGCCATAAATAAGGATAGTTACAGGAAATAAATCTGTGATTTTATTGGTATAGGGAACTCACAGGTGAGGAAACTTCCTTTGTCAATGCTGTTCAGCAACTTCTCAGCAACATCAAATCTTCAACTTTCATATACCACAGAGAAGTGAAGGGAAAGCCATACAGCCAGTACAGATTGGGACAGGATGGTAACCTTTATCTTTATGATTTCAAGGGCAACTCTGTCCACTCTCCACACTAAGTCTTATAATGCATGGAAGAAGAAGTATACCTCTTTTATGCACTTCTAGAGGGCAGAAATAGGACTAAGCACATATAGAAAAACGAATAGGGTTGGCAAATCTATCATACTTGAAAAGAGATAAAAGATAGAGGAAAGAAACATATATGTTTAGGTATAAACAAACATGTACACATATATACCATGTGCACATGTATGTATGTATCCTTGTAGTGTTTGTTATATCTAAGAACTGGAAACAGAACAAGTGTCCATAAATAGAAAAATATCTGAACAAACTCTTGTTTATAGATTTTAGTTAGGTGGTCAATAATCATTTTAAAGAACTATAAAATGTCAGCCACTATGTCAAGTGTTAGAAATACAAATAAAAGCAGAAATATAGTTCCTGCCCTCAAATAGCTTACATTTTCTAGTGGGGGAAAACAATACATAAAAGGCAGTTGGAAAGGAAAAGGGGGAAAAGAAAGATGAGTTAGCAGTTCAGTATGTCCTGGGGCTCTTCCTTAAATTGGATGTTCTCAGAAGACCCAGAAAATCAGAAAGTGAGGCCTTGTGGCCAGAGTTAGATGTAATCCAATATCATTTCACCATACGGAATGATGACTATGGTAACTTCAGATAAAGCAGTAAAGATCTATATATACAAATGCAAAATGAAATAAGTAGAACCAGGAGAATAATTTGTGATGCCAACAATAAGGCCAAAGTGATTTTTCTAAACTGCAAGTCTAACCATGTCATTTCCCTAATCAATAAACCCCAGTGACTCCCTATTATCTCCTGGAACAAATAAAAACTCTTTTGTTAGACTTTTAAAGGTGTTTACAACCTATCCCTTTCCTACTTTTCCAGTTTTCTTCTACTATTCTTCCTTCTGTTCTTAACAAACTAGTGGCACTGGCTGCTTGCTCTCCCTCACAGCAGATATTCAGCCCTCCGACTCTGTCTTTCCACCACCTGTCAGCCACAGGTGGAATACTCTTCCTTCTCACCTGTCATTATGCAGCTTGTTCCTTTGAAGAATTCTTAAATTCTGGTATTTGTAATGCTAATTTTATAGATGAGAAAACTGAAGCCAGAAAGAGTTATTTGACTTCTCCAGGGTTAAAAAAAAAAAGCTAGTGAGCACCTGAGGCAGAATTTAAAAGCAGATCCTTCTCATCACAAGCCCAGTATTCTATACTTCATGCCACCTATCTGCCTCTCATTGATACTCTCTTATAACATACTATAGCTTTATGGAGGGAAAGAGGAAGAGAGGGGGGGAGAGGGGGGGATAGAGTGAGAGAGAGAAGGAGAAAAGGAGGGGAGAGAGGGAGGAAGAGAGAGAGACAGACAGACAGACAGAGACAGACAGACAGAGACAGAGAGATAGAGAGACAGAGAGATTTAGTTTGCATGATATATTTTTATTCATTTAATGGTATTTCCTAGTGATCAAAACATTCTTATCCACATGTTAAAAATATGCTTAATATCCCTAATCATATTCAGT
Organism: Gymnobelideus leadbeateri; assembly: GCA_011680675.1. NCBI lineage: Eukaryota > Metazoa > Chordata > Mammalia > Diprotodontia > Petauridae > Gymnobelideus > Gymnobelideus leadbeateri. Next base: position 112,411 of record WOXC01010159.1, read on the forward strand.
CTACATTTTTGGTTTAAAACTCATTCTTCTTGATGTAAATAAATAACTATGAAATAGTTTAGTAATTTTGATTTATTTCTGACACCTTTTACCATAATGTAGTCTTCTTTACACAATGGGCCTAGCCCTTCCTTATTCTTGTGTATATAGATGTAATGGTCCCTTTTTTGCTTGTCCTTGTGTTTCACAAGGTTCACTGAATTCTGGGCTTTAAGATTCTCATATTGTTCTGGTACCTGAGACTTCCATGACATTTGTCTATTTAGAAATATCTGGAAAGCCCTCTTGATGAGGCCACCAAGCCTTACTAAGCATACTTGATGAAAAAACATGTGGCCTAACATATAGGACTATTTTTACTGCATGCATTTTTGCTTGGTTTTGACAATATATCATTATTGTGTTATCTAAGGACATTGCCCAGGTTCTCTGACTCCAAACCCAGTGGAATTCCACTATGCCAAAAATTTAAGTTCTATGTTTTATGAATACCAGGAATTGCTGAAGGCAGAAATTTTAGTAGAAATAGATTCCAATTAACTTAGTTACTGATGGAAGTGGCTAACATTGTTCTTTAATAAATGGGTTAAAAAATCTCTTAGGTTGCTAAAGGTAATAAAAAAACCAGAATCTCCTTCAAATTTCTCTCTATCATAATAAGGAGGGAGGAGATGGTAGAAGAAAGGGAAATGTTTCCTTCTCTCTCTCTCTCTCTCTCTCTCTCTCTCTCTCTCTCTCTCTCTCTCTCTCTCTCTCAGTAAATCTGGTGTATTTGTGATTCACCTTGGGTCATACAGAGATGACTCTTTGATTGAGGGGAATCAGGGTTCTACCTGAGGGGACAACTGGAAAATGGAAACATAAACCAATAATAAAATGTGACCATCAGGTGAATAAGTTTCATAAAGTCTGAGAAAATTAACTCCCTGGAGGGCAGTGTGGGTGTTCAATAAATATTAAAGAACATGAATAAAAGCAGTGGTATCTGCTTTCCTAGTCCAAGATACTTTTGTTTTCCATGATAAAGACCCCTTTCTGAATATTAGCTTAAGGCCTTCCCTTGTATGAAATGTATCCTGGACTGGGATTTTTGTCCCCCTCCACATTCACCTGTAGCTGAGTTAGGAGAATAAAGTCACACAAAGTAACAAAAGATGAACTAGGGAATCAAGCAGCTTCACATTTACAATTCAAAGTATGCCTTTGTAGGGTATACTGAGATCATAAAATCCTTTGTGGAATTTTAAGGATACATCTATAACTTGATTTACAGTATCAAAATGCAAACTGTAATTTTTTTTCGTGTCAGACTTTGATAAAACATGAGTTCAGCCTGTAATTGGTCTCCTTAGCATCCATGGATGGTAATGAAGATGAGATATTATGAGAAAATTCAGAAAAAATATGATTAAAATGATAAAGAAAAAAGAACTGATAATTTTAAAAATGTCAAGATGTTTAAAGACACTGGATTTGGAGTCAGAATATACTGTGTTGAATCTCTGACACTTATTGACCTTGTGAGTTTTGGCAAATGTCCTCATCTAGAAAATGGGATATTTAGTTTGTTGCTAAGGTCTACTTCATGGGGGTGGGGGGAGTTGTTGACTATTGTGATCACATTGGCACAAAGTGTCAAAATTATAATACTTCCTTAACTAGTCCTATTCCAGCTAGGTTGTGCAGTGGTTAGAGCGCTTGCCTGAACTCATACATTATCTCAGATGCTTATTAGCTGTGTGACATTAGGCAAGCCACCTAGTCTCTCTCAGGCTCAGTCTCCTCACCTGTAAAGTGGGGATTTTAACAGAACATACCTCCTAGGATTGTGAGGGTCAATGAGATGATAGTCATAAAGTGCTTAGCATATTGTCTGACAGTCTGTATGTAATTAATGCTCATTCCCCACCTCCCACATCTGAAAGAATTACCTATAACACTGAGAGGTTCAGTGATGTGCCCATCAAGGATATGTCAGAAGCAGGACTTAATCTGACTCTAATACCATCTCTTATATACACTCTCCCACATTGCTTCCCATGTTCAAAATTCTACATTTCATCATCAAGGAATCTACGAAGTGTTGAATTGTGTGTTGGCATTCCTGAAACAGTCAGGAGCACCAGCTAGAGCACAGCCATAAAATTGCAATCTGGAAAGAAGCATCTCTCTGTGTCCCTTTCCAGATAGATAGAATTCTGCCTAAGCCATCTCTGTAGCCTTGAAATCTTAAGTGGGGCAGGCCGCAGTGAGCCCCTGCCAGCCACTGTACGTTCAGAAAGCTATTCATTTCTGATGGGCTCTGAGACCAATACCAGGGGCAAAGAATGAAGATGAAAGCATTAGACAGCTTGACACCTGGTTACACAATAGACATTTCATCAGATCTGCCTAAGAGGCTATTTGTTTATAGGCCTTTAAAAATCTTTAATCATTTCTAATAGCTTATTAGGGGGAGACTTATAAACAAACAATACTCATGTCTGGCTTCCTTCTCTAATAACAGGGGAGATAACAACAGAGCTATTTTTAACACAAGTGTCTTATGAACTACTGACAACAACCTCAGGTTTCCTTACTACTCTGAGAGAAAAAGAGACAGAAAGAGACAGAGACAGACAGAGGCAGAGAAAACAGAGAGGGAGAGACCCAGACACAGAGACAGATATAAACAAAACAAAATAAAACAAAAACCACCAAGGACAAAGACAGAGAGAATTCCAAAGAAGGCCAGACTCTGTGGGAGACATGTTTGTCACTGCTGCCTGCCATAGAGGCAGATCCTGGGTGAATACAGGTGTATGTATAAGGAGGGGTCCATGCAGTTGTGTTCACTCAAGGCAAACAGCAACCAGCTGGCTGTGACTAGTTCAGGCTAACAAGTGGAAAATAAACACAGCCTGATCCAGGGTGAATATCAGCATCTGTTAGGCTATTGTCTATGTTGAGCTGCCTGACTGAGCAAAAGAAAAGCCAACTCTACAGACAGTCTCTTCGGGACAGAACACAAGAGAAGACCACTAAGACAATTCCAGCTCTGGGTGAAGGAGTAATTGCCCAAGAAGAAAGCCAATGATCCTTATGCCTGAAGTGCCTATATCAGACACTAATCTAAGTTCCAAGATGCACATCCTTTCTTTCTGTGGTTTTCTGTCTCTTTTCTTAAGACTAAACAAATACTTATTAATAATGATAACTAATATGTAAAGAGGGACACTTCGCATATTATCAAATTTGATCCTCACACAAACCCAGGGAGATAAGTGCTCCCATTATCTACATTTTACAGACTTAAAAACCAAAGCCAAAAGAAACTAAGTCTTGCCTAGGATGAAGAGCCTGTAAGTATTTGAGGCTGGATTCTAACTGAGGTCTCCTGACTCCACGTTCATTGGTCCATCCACTATACCACTTAGCTGCTCCTGTATAGTGTTTCACATGGGCATAACAACATGGGTTAGGTGCTGAGGTAGCTATAAAACATTTCATTGACAGAGTACATCATGGAGCATACCATGTAGCAGGCAGCTTCACTCAAAAGGTCACTCAAATGAGCCACTCACTGAGGAGCTAGAAATTAGGATTAAAGATCAGGAGCCATCCTGCTATTTCATGCTTCATTACACACACTAGAGAAAGCCAGTTAAGAAAAATAGGCAGCTTACAAGTAACTGAAACAAAAGGAGGGGTTTATTTTGTTATTTTCATTTTCTTTTATCTATTGTATTTGTTCTTCCTCTGTTGACCCTCACTCTATTTTTGCCTCATCTCAACACTAGCCTTCTGTAAATAGCCTCATATGTTTTTTATCCCATACCCACCTCATATCCCCTAACTAGTGATCCATTTCTGAATGCCCTTTCTTCTGCCCATCCCTGCTGCTGCATAGCTATACTTATCTAAGCTTCTTCTAGAGAGTCCATTCTTGCCAACATGCCCTTTTAGAGGCAGACAGAGATAGTAATGGAGAGAAGAGTGACTTTTCTTCATGTTCCTAGTCTCAACTTTCCAAACTTCTTGTACATTACTGTCAGAATGTTGTTGTTCAGTCATATCAATTATATCTGTCTCTTCATGACCTCATTTGGAGTTTTCTTGGCAAAGACACTAGAGTGATTTGTCATTTCCTTTTCCAGATCATTTTAGAGATGAGGAAACTGAGACAAACAGGGTTTAGTGACTTGCACAGAGTCACACAGCTAGTAAGTGTCTGAGGTCAGATTTTAACTCAGGTCTTCCTGACTCTAGGCCCAGCATTAGATCCACTGAACTACCTACCTGTTAACCAGAATACTTTTCATCAAAACTCAATTTCTTTACATTGTCAGGGTCTATTTGTATGAACTACTGACTGGATTAGGGGATTGCTGCAAATATAATGTTTCTTTATTTCAATGAAATATTCGACAAACTAATTCATAAGATTCCTGAGGATAAGAAGGAAAGAAAGTAGACGGCTAGACACTAATATACACATACACACACACACACGTTGCATCCTACTTGTATACACAAAATGTATATTAGTTAAAGGATTGATGTCAATGTCAACATAGAAGGAGTCCTCTAATGGTGTATGTGAGAACTATGCATTTGCAGTTATGGTTTATATAGGATGCATTTATTACTTCTGCCTTCTTACATTTATTTGCAATGTCTCCATGGCCAAATACATTGTGAATTTTTGTAAAACTTACACGTAGCGCTGAGAAATATATATTCTCAGCGCTACATGTAAGTTACATACACACACACACACACACACACATATTTTAACAGTCCAATTTAGAAAGGTCATAAGGGTTTTTATCTCTAGGTACTTCTTGAAAAATTTTAAATTCTCAATTTTTTTTTGTCATTCAACCAAATAAACATACACTGAATATATGCACACTTGAAGTGCTACAATTTTAAGGATGTTCAGGGATCAATTCATATGGTATCTGAAGGAGTGATGAAGATATGGGGAAAATCCTGAACCATATAGATACAGAGAGGAAGGGAGGGAGAGAGAGAAGGAGAGAGAGAGAGAGAGAGAGAGAGAGAATTTCATCTCTAGTATTTGACACATAGGAAGCTCTTAATATATTTTTCATTCATGCATTTATTAATTAATCCATTGTTTTGTTTTGTTTTTCATCTACACACTGGAAGGAACACAGATTCTTTAAATATTTAGAAGTAAAGAAATAATACTTAATAATTAAAACTATGAAAAATGGCATAGATTTTCTTGCAAGCTAGTTCTTCTTAACTTGGGACCTTCAAGTAAAGATGACATGACCACATACTAGGTACATTGTTGGAGATATTCCTGTTCAGGTATGAGTTGGACTACATAGTATCTCTAATTTTCTTTTCTAAATTATGTCAAAAATGTGATCTGGCTAGACCAGACCACAGCAAAACTATCAACTCTCTGCTCCAGGATGCTATGTCAATGAAGTCTATGATTGAATCATACTTTTTTTTTCAGCTGTGCATCAAACTATTGACTCATATTGAGCTTATAGTCTCAAATTCTTAGGTCTTTTATTGTTGAATTGTTTTGCTACTTTCCCTTATATCAGGCAGTTAATAATTTGAACCCGTGTATGACTTTACATTTAATCCTTTTAAATTTTATACTAATGAGTTCAGAACAATATGCTACTCTGTCTAGATCTTTCTGGATCCTGACTTCCCTTCCCAGCATTCAGTTGGATTTTGATAAGCACGCCATCCATGTCCTTATCCCTGACTAGTATGTTAAATAATAGAATCAAAAATCTAAAAAAAGGGGGGATCTCAATAAACAGAAACAATGGGCTAATACTAGCAAACTGTATAGGTGAATAGGATGCAAAAAGCCATCTAGTTTTCTACGTCATTTTAAAGATTAAAACACTAGGATCCAGGGAATTTAAGGGACAATATGTACAAAGTAATTCACAAACCTTATTTCATTGAATTCTCCCAAATGTGAGGTGGAGAGGGCTTGTATTAATATCCCTCATTCTAAAGATGTAGGTTTACAGCAGCCTTTGTCTCCTCACTCTGGCAGGAAAGCCAGAGAAAACCTCATGCTTTGGCCAGTTAGTGCTTTCTGAATATACCACTGGAATGCGGTTCCAGCTCAGCAGTCAAGCAGAAGTCTGTTTCCTCACCAAATGGTCAGAGGCAGTCAGAATACATTTGCTCATCCTCTGAAGTAGAGAACCTCCATTCCACATCATTGTGACTTTTCAGAAACAGGTTCATCAAACATCTATGTGTGTATTCAGCAAGTAGAACACTATGCTTGTTGGAAGGTAGGGAATCCCAATGGTTAGTCCCTTCATTACATTTATACTACTCACACTCACATACGCTTATGTTCTAGTAAAAATAGACTGCATAAAATCACCAAATATAAACTGCTTTCTTGGCTCTATGCCTTTGCTCACCCCACTCCCTGACCCTGGATTACAGCTTTCCTCACCTAATATTATTTCTCTTTACTGAAATTCTACTTGTCCTTTCTAGGCGTAGCTCAAATGCTCAATTCTCCAGAATGCTTTTTTGAGCCCATCAGCTAAATGTGAAATCTCACCCTCCTGGGTGGCTGTACCTATTATTATCCTGTATCATCTGTGCGCTCCCACTAGATTGCAAGCTCATTAGGGGCAGGGACCATGTTTTATATAGCATTTTGTCTCTCCCACTGCCTAGCAGACTGATTTGAACTTAGCAGGTGAAGAGAGTGACTTCAATTCAATAAATTCTGGTTAATTCAATGTTGTTGAATGTTGAAATGCCTGGTTTGCTTTATCCTGGTGACAATTCTCTTGGTTAAAGGTCAAAATAAATAAAATATAATTTAATTACAGAAATGTTAGTATTTGTCCATAAAAAAAGATCTCAAAATGTGGATATTAATGCCATGCTACAAAGAGTGTTACAGAAGAGAAAAAGGGAGGAAGGAGGAGAGAGGGTCACAGGAAAAAGGAAAGCGTTCAAGAAAATGTAAACTAGAAAAAGTGTTTTGTGGGTTCAGAAATCAGAAGACACAGTTTAACACAATAACTCAATTTAAAAAACTTTAATTAAGGTCCTATTATTTACAAGGCACTGGGCTTAGGTCTTGATGGGAAAAAATGGCACAATCTACACCCTCAAGCAGTTCAAATTCAACAGGAGTAATGATTAATCCAAGTCATATAACTTCATGTAACATTTGAAAAAACTTAAGATCTGAAGCCATTCCAGTGACTTGATGTCACACATTAGGAATCTAGAAAAGGAGTTTAACTCAGGTGAAACTGGCATAAAATTGAGGAAATCTTTGTGAAGAATGGATTTTCCTTAGAAATAAATGATAAATACAAAGTTAATATATAGAGTCCCTTATTGTCTTAATGATCAAAAGAGATATGAAAATTATTGTTTGATGTGGGAAGTAGGATGCCTGTACTTATTTGAACTATTTAGTTATGAATGGTATAACTGAATTCTCTATTATTTGTACAAAGGATTCCATTGAAATTTTGGGAAATAATCATTTGTATACCTTGAATGGGAGGTTTTGAATATTATGTAGGAGTGAAAAAAATAGAATAAAGTTACCCTATAGTAAGTGTATCAACCTGACAGAGTTTGATCTAAGAAAGACAAATGAAATTAGGTTTCTAATTCCATGTTTTTATTTCTTTCAAGCTGGCAGCATGCATGCAAAGCTACAGGCAAAGACTGAGCCTCCCCTCCCCCCACCCCCCACCAAGGGAGCCAGTCTAGAACTGCACTCAATTTGGGAGTTGGGAGTACCCAGTTTATATACCTTTTCAATAGGGGCTGATATCACCCCATCATTGTTTTACCCCTGGACAGAGGAAATCCCTCTTCTATCAGACGGCCCCCTATACCAACCATACCAGACCACTCCCAGACTTGGGCTATCTAGAAAGAAGAATCTGTCTCCACTCAATCCTGAATAGAAAACAATGGAGCTTCTTTACATTTGATTAAATAAATTCAGGCTTGGGTTAGGGTTTGACCAGAATAAGGAGAAGCAAAGCAATCTCTTAGCAGTAATATCCTTCTGAAGAAGAAATTGAAAGAAGGGGACTAGGGGGAAGCTCTGATTCTCCATGATAATGATAACTAAGAAAAATCATTTTTTCACAAGTGCAACAGAAGGACTATGCTTCCAGGGCCATGATTATTGAGGGAGCATCCTAGTCCCTAGGGAGTGTCTTACAAAAGCATCTGGGTTGTAACAGATCACATTTACTTTATTATTTTTTAACAAAAAGAAAAGAAAATGATGTGAAAATAATATCCATATCGGATTAATAATGAATAGGTGATAGTTTTATTCCTGATCTTGCCTTCCTTATCTATCTTGGAAAATACAACTTTTTTCCCCTAGTTTCTCCAGTTTACCTCCTAGAACTATAAAAGTAGCCTCCCTTCCTTCTATCATTTTCTAATGCTTATCTATCAGTCAACACCTTGAGTTGTCCATCCAATTGCATACCATAGCATGGACAAGAAGTATTATCTTTCTTTTAGGTTTTCCCTGCATGTTTTGTAGGCTGAATTTTTAATTGATTTATGGCAGCTAGGTAGTGCAATTAATGTCACAAAGGACATAGAGATGGGAAAACAAGTTCAGTTCTAGCTTTTGACACTTCCTAGTTGTCTGACACTGGTCAAGTCATTGAAACTCTGTCGGCCTCCATGTTCTTATCTGTAAAATGAGGATAATAATAGCTCTTATATCTCATGGTTGTTGGGAGAAACATATTATATTAGATTGATAAAATACTTTGCCAAACTTAAAATAACATGGAATTTTAGCTACTATTATCATCATCATCATCATTATTATTATTATTATTATTATTATTAGCAGCAGCAGTAGTAGTAGCAGTAGAAGTAGTACAAGTAGTAGTAGCAGTAGTAGTAGTAGTAATAGTAGTCACAGTAGTAATTATAATAATTCCATTTAGGAGGATCTCAATTACTATGGGACTCGATATAATTAGTTCAATACCATCTGCAAACAGGAATATGCAAAAGATGTCACTCTATATAAGGATTCCCTCCTGCATTTGACTCTTCATGATGGTTTAGAATAATTTTGACACATAAACATCTCCCTGTTTTATGCTGTCTGTGGGTTATACTGCCACCTAGAAACTGGGGAGGTTTGGGGGTTTGGGGGTATTTTTTTTGGTTTAGATACTTGGGGTAAAGTGATTTGCCCAGGGTCACACAGCTAATAATTATCTGAGGCTGGATTTGAACTCAAGTCTTCCTGACTACAGAGTTATTGCTCTATCCTCTGTGCCACCTGGATGCTCCAGAAGGATTTTTTTTTTAAAGCAATTGGGGTTAAGTAACTTGCTCAAGGTTACACGGCTAGTCATTATTTATGTGTGGGTGCTCATTTTCTGAGGCCAGATTCGATCTCGGGTCATCCCAACTCCGAGGCCAGCGCTCTTACTCACTGAACCACCTAGCCGCCCCCAGAAGGATTTTTAATGACACCAAGTCAAGTTCCTCCATGAAACAAAGGACCATCTTTTAATATCAAATTTTTGTACTGGTATGATATAGTTGTATGTCATGGAACATATACCATGATCTCAGACAAATTAAAGTAAAAAAAATACGTGAAGGGAGTGTCATATGGTGTGCATGTGAAGACTGGAACATATTACCAGAAAGGATTATGCCCAGAAAATAAATGGACACAAGCATATAATCTTCCTGTGCTAAAAAGGTGGGTCAAAGTCTAAAGGCAAATAAATTTATGGAGTGTTCTGCACTCCAACTGAAAGGCCTAAAGAGGGTCTTCCATAAGGTGAAATTAGCTGCCCTGGAGCCTCTAGAACTAAGGGAAAGGCAAAGATATGTGCAGCTATGTACACATTCCTTCAGATCCCTCTCTATTATGAAGCTTGTATCAACATCCTACTAAAAACAATATTTAAATCAAACTACAGAAAAATTCAAGTTTGTTTTTATAATCATGACAAACATTCTGTACTCACCTACACCCAGTGTGAGAAAAGGCTCCCCCACTTCAGTTTATATGCTGGTTACCTTTGGCTAATTATATATTGTCAGAAAACTGGTCAGTATTACACTTTTAGTTTATTTTTGTTTCTTTTCTCTTGGTTTTGTTTTTTTTATTGTTATCTTTTGTTGATGTTTAAAAGTCATGGAATGCTTGCAGTGATTCTGTAACATAGTAATTCTAGGTTCAAATTATTGAAGATGTTCACTCACTGAACCTGGCAAGTAATCTGGGATTTCTATGTTTTTTTGTTTTTTTTTTTGTTCTGTCATTTTTGAGGGAGTAGAGGATATTTTGTGTGGTTTTGCTGCTGTTGTCATTTTGGTGGGTAGTATTTAAAAATTCATTAGCTAGTCACTGTGTGTATGTGTGTGTGTGTGTGTGTGTGTGTGTGTAGTAGTAGTAGTAGCAGTAGTAGCTGTAGTAGTAGTGGTGGTAGTAGTAGTAGTAGTAGTAGTAGTAGTAGTAGTAGTAGTAGTAGTAGTAGTAGTAGTAGTAGTTGTTGTTGTTGTTGTTGTTGTTGTTGTTGTTGTCATAGTCATAGTTTGGAGGGTAGCGAAAAGAATAATCTACTTCTACAGACCTGGATGAAGATACAATGAGTCTCCTCAGGTGCTCTTTAGGAAAAAGTATAGACATTTTTTAAATGGGTTTTGCTTTTCTTGACTTTTCAGTGGGCAGCAAAGGGGAAAAGATAATATGGAACTGAAACAAAATAAAACTTACTTTTTTTTAATGGAGTATAAAGAATGATACCCCCCCCACCCCCACTAACCACCATAAGTGGGTGAAATGTGTCTTGTCTTTTCTTCCTCCTATTTGGTGGTGCTGCAATCTTGACTATGACTTTGAGAATATTTCTTTAACAGTTTCTACTTTTGAGGTTGAGGGTCAAACTTTATGCATCAATAAATGAAGGAAAAATGTCCTTTTTGGAACCATAAAGAAGGGTTTTAGTTTATAATTTTAAAAGAAAATTCTATTCCCCCCCTTGCAAATAATACTCTACTACACCGAGGCAAGTTCAATGTAATATGGCATATGACGTGTTCATCAAGTACTGCTAATGAATCTGGTGTGCTTATAAGGAAGGAGAGAGGAGTGGTCTTGGCAGGCAAAGGATCTTCCAATAGAGTGTGAAATAGATAACCAACTTCATTAAGAAGCTTTCTGAGAGATATATGGTACCATAGAAACTAGACTTATTTTTCATATGAGAAAGCATAAAGCCAGAGGATGGGGCTCTAATATAAAAACAAGTCATGGGAAACTAGAAAGTTCTTGATTTGCACTATTGATTTAGTGAACTGATTCAATAATTCTAAAGAGCATTTTGGAACTTTGACCACCTGTTTACCCAGCAATACTACTAACTAGGTCTCTATGCCAAAGAGATTTTTAAAAGGGGGTAAGGAACTATTTCTAAAAGTGAATCTATAGCAGCTCCTTTTGTGATGGCTAAGAATTTGAAATTGAGATCATGTCCCTCAGTTGGTGAATGGCTGAACACGTTGTGGTATATGATTACAATAGAATATTATTCTGCTTTAAGAAATGATAAAAAAGATGATTTCAGAAAAACCTGGAAAGATCTACATGAACTGATGTGAATGTATATGCAAAGATTGAAGTGAGCAGATCCAGGAGATCATTGTACACAGTAACAGCATTATATGATATGACTTCACTATTCTCAGAAATACAATAATCCAAGACAATTCCAAAGGACTCATGATGAAAAAAAATGCCATTTTCTGCCAGAGGAAGAATTGATGGAGTCTGAATACAGACAGAAGCATATTATTTTCTTTGTCTTTCTTTTTCTCCCTTCCTTTCTCTTCTCTTCTCTTCTCTCTCTCTCTCTCTCTCTCTCTCTCTCTCTCTCTCTCTCTCTCTCTCTCTCTCTCTCTCTCTCTCTCTCTCTCTCTCTCTCTCTCTCTCTTCCTTGCCACCACTTCATTGCTTCCTTCTTTCCTTCCTTTCTATTCCTTTTTTTTCTTTCTGTCTTTTTTTTTGTTTGAGTGTTCTTCCACAAAATGACTTATATAGACATTTGTTTTACATGATCACCCATGTGTCACCTGAAACAAATTGCTTACCATCTCAGGGAGTGGGGAGGGGAGGGAGCAAGAGAATTTGGAACGCAAAATTAAAAAAAAATCTTAAAAACTGTTTCACATATAATTGGGGTAAATATTATTTAAAATAATATGCAGAAAACTATGGCATTATTTTATAAAGATTATACAGCAAAACCAGGCTAGATTTATATCAGGTATAAAAATAATAACAAAATCATCTGGAAGAATAAAAGACTAAGAATTTTATGGGAAATAATTGGGGGGAAAGTAGCAAAGAAAGGAGACTAGCTATTCCTGGACCTCAAACTATGCTACAAAGCAGTAATCATCAAAACAATTTGACAATGCTTAAGAAATTGAGAGGTTGATAATTGAAACACATTGAGTTGACAATTTATAGGGGCAAATAGCATAGTAGCTTGGTGTTTGATAAATCCAAAGATTACAGCTATTGGGGCATGAACTAAATATTCAACAAAAAGTTTTGGGAAATGTGGACAGCAGCCTGCTATGCCAAGATAAACTTGCAGTTGGTACATGAATTGGATAAAAAGCATGAGATAATGAACAAGTTACAGGAGCAAAAAAGAAATTAACTAATAAGACCTATGTAGTGCATGACCAAACAAGAAATCGATGGTCATAGAAAGTAAAATTTGTAATTCTGATTATATAAAATTATTTTTTTACATAAACAAAACCAATATAGGTAAAATTGAAAGATAAATAGGCAAATGGGGGGAAATGCATCCAGTTGCTCTGATAAAGATCTTGTTTCTAAGATATATAAGGAACTAAGTCAAATTTACCACAATAAGAGCCACTCCTCAGATGATAACTGGTAAGGAATAGGTAGTTTGAAGAGGAAGAAATCTAAGCAGCCAGTAGCCATAGAAAAATGTTCTAAATCCCCAATATGAAAATATATACAAGAATGATAAGACCTATATACCAAAGACATCAAAAGAAAAGGAATATACATATAGATATATACATACACATATATGTTCACATATACATATACACACATACACACAATAATTAATAGTAGCTATTTCTGTAGTGGAAAAGAATTAGCAATTGAGTGCTCATCAATTGAGCAATGGCTGAACTAGTTATAGTAAATGAAAGTGATTGAATATTATTGTATGATAAGATATGATGAAAGAGATGGTTTCAGAAGAATTTGGAAAGTCTTGTATGAGTTGATGCAAAGCAAAGTGAGCAACTTTTACAATAATAATATTGTAAGATGTTCAATATTAAAAAACTTAAAATCTCTGATCAACAAAATGACCAATTACAATTCCAGAGGCCTCATTATGAAACTTGCTACTCACCTACTGATACAGAAGTGATGGAATCAGAGTTTCAGTTGCTTTTATTTTAGTTTGAGAAATAGAAAGAGAAATAAGGATATAGATAGAAGATAGATATACTACATATGCATATATAGTGTTCATATATATATGCAGCCTTCTTTATAAACATCTTAATATCAGTATCAATAAATACATAGATATAGTTATTGGAAATAATTTGTTTCATTTGAATATACATTTGTAACATTCATTTTGTTTTACTTTTCCTGTGTAGGGGAGAGGGTTGAGGGAGAGATAGAGAGATGAAGCTCCAATTTTTAAACAATGATTTTAAAAAAGAGTAAAAGTAAATTAGTAAAGCAAAACTTGCTAGAGTATTTTATGTTTATTTTTTTGAAGTTTATGGCTGCCTCTTTATGATAGAAGGTCACAATTGGGATCAAAATTTTGCTCTTTATGATGCAACCCATTCCCACCCCAAAACACACAAATAAATTCCATTTTGTTTTTAATCAAGTAAAACATGTTGGTGATAAAATTTTCATGACTAAAATAATTAACTTCTATTGAAAGTTCAGCTGTTCTAATCAAGCCTTCAGAAGGTCTGCCTAAAGCATTATAACAAAGAGAAAAAAATCACAGAGTTGATTACCCAACAAATATTAATATTTCATTATTTCCTTTTTAATGTAACTGTTAAAAGATTTGGAAAAGATGTGGATATTTACAGTAATAGCTATGCCACCAAAATTAGCTTTATGTTTGTACAAAATCAATTTTGTTATTACTTGCTATATTATATAGTCAATAATATATATGTTGTTTTATAGTTTCTGAAGTTGAAGGGAGAAATGATTTAATTATCTGTGTGTAAACATTTTCTAGAGTGAATGGCATATTTAGGAACAAAGCTGAGGATTCCTAACTTCTCCACTTCTGAAATGATCACCCCCCACATGAAATAAAAATGTCTTCTACATTGTAACTGCTTTGAGAGCAAAAAAAGTTAATCTTATCTTTTCTCTAATCTCCTATGACACTTTGTAAAGCACCTAACATGTTGAAGAAATGTAATAAAATTTTATTGAATTGAATCCATGACTAACTTGTAACCCACAACTTTATTTAATTTTTTTAACCAAAGTATACCATCAAAAAATAATGAATTTCTTTCCTAGAATTAATTTATTAGATGCTTTTTTTAAAAAAAATTTTCTGGTGGCTGGACATCATGAATACCTGAGTTCTAATACTACGTCTGGATCCTATAAGCTGTGTAACCCTGAACAAGTCACTTAACTTTTTAGTTCCTCAGATAACTCTTTTAAGACTATAAATTACAGATCAGTTGCTGAGCTCATTAAACCAAAGAAATTTAAGTCCCTGTCCAAAAAACAAACAAGTGAAAAAAAAAACTAAATTAATAAAGAAATTAAGAATTCCCTATAGCAACACTTTCTCAAGTAGATATTAGCATATTCAAACAATGCAGAGACCAAGAAATTCACTGTGTTGGATATTTAGCCTCAAGGTTTCTCCCACACTAAAAATTTCCTAAATAAACATAAACAGATTAAACCAGGGGTAGGAAACCTACAGCCTCAAGTCCACATGTGGCCCTCTAAGGTTCTTGGGTTGGGCCTTTTGACTGAATCCAAGTTTTATGGAATAAATCCTTTTATTGAGGGGATTTTCTCTGTGAAGTATAGATTCAGTTAAAGGGTTGCACTTGAGGATCTAGAGGGCCACATTTGAGGACCTAGAGGGCCACATGTGGCCTCAAGGCTGAAGGTTTCCCACCCCTGGCCTAAATTATGGAAATGAAACCTTGAAAGAAACTTTTATATACTGTATAATTTACTTGCTTATATGTAAACCATAAGCAGTTTCGCTTTCACAACTTTTGCTGAGGAAAAATGAGGGCAGGGTACAAGAAAGAACAGTTATCTTTAGTTTCATCTTTGAAGTGAGGTAGCAATGGCTGACAACCAAAAATAGGTGCATGTCTTTCATCATACATGAAAAGAGACCAACTATAGCATGTTCCATATATCTGAATTTAAATTTAGAATTTAAATCCTATTTCCCATTTTGTTTTTGTACCTTTGCTAGACTTATGTACAATTCTCATAGAATGATTGTCTAAATAGCAAAGACACACTTGAAAGTAAGGTCAAGCTTTTTAGAAATGAATTGATGTTCTGGGGAGCAAAAAACAAAAATACCAATTCACTATCTAATTATGTTTCTCCCAGCATCTAACACATTGTTTTGAAAATGACAGGTACTACACAATTGTCAACTGAAGGGAGGAAAAAAAAACCCAGAACATTTGAACTGACAACTTTAGGCTGGGGAGAATGATTGGTTTAGAGTTGAAAGATAATTTAATTCATCTAGTCTGATCTTATTTTGTACATAATAAAAGTTAGACCTAGAAACATTAAATGACTTTTCCAAAGACACAAAGGTAATAAATAATAGAGAAAAGTTTTGAACCTAAGCCCTCTGAGTTCAGATCCAATTCTTAATCCAGTGAAATAAGGATAAGATGCAACTCAAGCTTCCAAAGTGAACATATATAAATATATAGATGGGTAAGAAAAAGAGTAGCTTTGGTCATCATTAATTCTTTTCATTTTCTTTCAGAAGTTTTTTTTTTGTTTTTGTTTTTGTTTTTGTTTATTTTTCCCTTAGCTCTGGTCTGTCCAAGCTGTGATGTTTAGGGCTTTCTCTTTTCAACTCTCAATTAATTTTTGAATTTATCCATTATTTTCTGACATTTGGAGCTGGAAGATAGCTAACACATTGAATGATAAGGTGAATAAAAAAATAATCTGGACAGGGTAGAATGGTGAACTGTAATGATATTTCAATATTCAGTAAATAAATCTGTGATGCCTTCAGTGTGAAGATTCTCTCCAAGGGTATAAACCAGGGGTCAGCAAACTATGGCCCACTGTATGTTTTCCTTCCTGGTAATTTTGGAAGGGTTCTACATTAAAAAAAATAAAACTTTATTTTAAAATGTAAAAAACATTCTTAGCTTGCATGTCATATGCTGTAGTTTGCAAAGCCCTGCTTTAAACTATAACTCATCCATTCTGTGCTGTCTGTCATGTTCTCCCATAAACTCTCCCAACAGAGTCTATCCAATATCATGGATACCTTTCCCAAGATCTTTGAAATTCTATAGGCAGTATTGCAACATTCAGACTATAATTGATGCTGCAATATTCCAAACATATCTCCCTTAATTATCATACTTTTTTTCCAAGTGTGGAGGCCAGTTCTGGACTTGTAATTGTGTTGGTGGATGAGTCATGGCTTAAGGACTCCTCAGCTTTTTAGAGGCATCATGGTACAATAGAAAAGGCACTAGCTTTGGAATCAGAGGACCTAAATTCAAATGTATCTTATTTCTTACAACCTGAGTAACCTTAGGGAATTAACTTACACTCTCTGAACTCAGCTCTCTCATTTGTAAAATGTGGGGGTAAAATTAGATGGTCTCTTAGGTTTTTCTCATCCCTATCTATGATCCCCTGTGAAACTCCCTTGTGTAGAAACTCCAACAACATTTCCAAATCTGCAACTCATTTCTAATATTTTTTTCTTAGACATTTGCTTTGGCACTGAGAAATGAATTAATTTGCCAATGTTAACACAGCTAACATGTGTTAGATGCAGGGTTTGAACCTAGACTGGCCCTCTGTCCACTACATCATATCACTTCTCTGATTATATTTACTGGTTGAGGTCTTCCACAATTCTCACGTGCAAATTGCTGTTGGTAACCTTCTCTGGCCCACTTTTGTCAACTGTGAGACTATATCCAATGATTTTTGGTTCCCCTATAATTTTGGATTTTGTAGACTGATCAGAGCAGAGTTCAGTCTAAATGTGAGGGAAGAGGAAATGTATTGTAAAGATATAACCAGAGAGAGATGATGCAGTCTTCAATAAAGAAGGTGTCAGTGGCAATGGAAAGAAAGGGGACAGATGGGAGAAATAGGGTGGAGAATTGCAAAATTAGCAAGAGATTTTATGAGTTGGAAAGAGAGATGATTCAGTGATAACATGGAGATCATGAGCATGGCTGACTAGGAAAAAAATGATGGTGTCTTTAACACCAATATTGAACTCAGATCAGGGAGTGGGTATGAGAACAACGATAAAAATAACCAGAAATTTAATTTGGTTTTGCTCTGGTTGGTTGTTCTTGTTCTCAAAAAGGACCAAAATGACATCATCATGCTAAAGTCAAGTCACAGTGTGTCTGACTGAGGCTAATCAGACCAATACAAGCTTGAAATGTTCTACCACAGGTCAGGCCCAAATAGGCCATGTGAACATTTGAGGTGGATTCTCTAAATTTTCACACCTCACATTTCTTTTGAATTACTTGAATTTTGCTTTGCTCATAGAGCACAGCACCTTCTCTGAAGTGGGCACACCATGCTGAGTGGTCCTGTGTCAATGTCTCCCATGTCACACAATCAATTCCAAAGTTCTTATGTTTTCCATGTTGTCTCTTCACAAAGGTGTGCTTGTCAGCTTAGTGAAAGGTAGGATTATAGCAGGACTTTGTATGTAGAAGCGACAGGGTGCCAGAGTGTCGCAGCAATTGTTTACATTACTACCTCTCTCTGGAGGTGTGGAATGTACAGAAGGATGAAGAACAAAAAAAGTTTACATGTATAACACTAGTATTGAAGCTTCCCTCCTGACAAGACCATCTAGGTATGATTGGGCGTGGGTTGAGTGGTTCCTTTCATAACATCTTATGTCTCATACTGACACCCTAGGAAACCCTTATCATGTAGTATAAGATTTCTTTTGAAAAATCTCTCTTCTTCTTTCACCTACAAAGGAAAACAATGGGAACTACAGTAACTGGATCACTTTGTTTCCCTAAAGGGACCTTCAGCTCCACAAGATATGAGTGCTTCTGCAAGCACTCAGAAAAAGAAGACAACAAACCTAGACAAGGTTTGGGTGGCCCAACCAAAGTATAGGAAGGAACCGCTCCCATCTGAGCAATTGACATACATCATAGACTCACATCTATCCCACCTCTTTTACTGTCCATGATGATGTCCTTAAATTCATAAAAACTCTTCTCTTATGCCCATACCCCTGTTGGGAAGGGGTAGACTTTATCTTGTTCATAAGGCTGGAAGAGCTTATTCAATCTTCTTAATACAGTGGTTTCGCATGATTTGTGAAAATTGGCTGATAGAATTCTTCATTTTGCAGAATGATTATGTGTGAGGGAGTAAGAAAGGAAATCAGAGGAAGTGTATGGGCACGACAACTATGGAAAGTTGGGAACTAACATGAGCTTTTTTCACATATGTTCTATGCTGATCACCCCTCTCATTGGGAATGGCATTCAGATACGTTATGGTGTTTATGTCCCTGAAATACTATGTCTCTGTGGCTATGAAATTTATCATCAAGGCAACAGGGGTCCCACTGAGGTGAAGAATATTCCCCAGCATCATCAGAAGTTTGATTACAATAACATTATTCACTACTCTCATCCCCATTGGTGTCAACTGCCTGGGTACACAGACAGAGGCATTATAACTGGGGGGAGCTGTCCTTCAGGCTGTTGGGTATTTCAGTCTATACATTTTCTTTTGTTTTACTTGGGGAAGGGTGGAAAGGTTGGACTGCAAGGAAAAGAAAAAAATGAATAAAGTCCTGTTTTTAAACTCATAAGTAAAATAATCCCCAACCTCCCTAAGTAACTCTTGTCAGGGTGCTTGGTATTGTGGTGTAGTAGAAAGAGCACTGGCATGGAATCAGATAAACTTGGGTTCAAATCTGATCTTAGATTCCTAGCCATATGACTGTGGTGAAGTCATTTAATCTTTCTGGCATCAATTAGCTCATCTACAAAATAAAGGAATACATTTGGTCACTAGTAAGAATTCTTTCATCTCTAGCTCTATGATCTTAGCCTACTCCCTTAACTGCCAGGATTTCAAGTTGAGGACATTCCCTCTACCTATAGATAGCCAAAGCCTTTTATGCCTGATTGAAGAAGGTGAAAGAATAGATGATGCATGCAGTGCCCAGTTTTCTTATGATATACTTCTCTATACTTAGGCTGAACCTTAGATGGCCATCGTAGAGTTCGTTGTCATTTCTATTTTATTCTGTTTTTTCTATGAAGAGTCCCTTCTGCTACTCACAATGGAAAGAGTTGGGAGAAGCAAAAACAGAAAATACTACAGTGAATAAAGTGAATGGAAATGTCAGTTTGATACTATTTCTGACTTTGTTATAAGAGACCAGAGTCAGTGAGACATATTCCTGTATGGTGGAACAAACATTTAAATTGGATACAATTTAAATACATGGTCTGCTACCTAATAGGAATATGATTTTGGCCAAGTCATTTAACCTTTAGAATTTAGGTTTCTTCATCTATAAAATGAGGTGTTTGGACTAGTGGTCTTCAGAGTTTTTGAAGTTCTAAGTACTATAATTCTATTAACAAACTTCAAGGATATCTGAAGGATTTCAGTGGAAACAGTTTTCCTCACTGTACTAGGGAAGAGAGGACAGGATTTGGAGTCAGAAGAACTGGTTAAGTTCCAGCTCTACAGCTTGTGTAACTTTGGTGAAATTATATAATTTCCCATTTCATTAGATTAGAATAAAATTTAGATTCATCTTCTCTAAAATAGATCCCTAACCTATAAATCTAGACATCTAAACTATAAATCCCAGGGTGTAAGAAGAGTCTCCCAACCCTGACCTTACCATGAAACAAAAACAAAACAAAAAAATTACGTTTCCTGACAAATTCTTTTTTTACTAAACACACACACACACACACACACACACACACACGTCCTTTTTTTTTTCACAATATCTAAAAAAAAACATAGAAGAGAACTTGGATACAACCAAAAATGACAATAAGCATCTCAGTCTATAAGTACAAAACAGACAGGAAATAGTGGCTACTTACCTTGATTACTAATTTTTAATTCTCACTTTTGTCCTGCTTTATACTTTTGATTTTGGGTAACCTTCAAATTAAGCAAAACCAAGCCCCAGAGAAAAAACAAGTTCAAGAATAATGGTTGCTGGGGTGGCTAGGTAGCAGTGAGTAAGAGCACTGGCCCCAGAGTTGGGAGGACCCGGCTCAGTTCTGGCCTCAGATATTTAACACCCACACAAAAAAACTGGCCTGTAACCTTGGGAAAGTTATTTAACCCCAATTGCTTTAAAAAAAAAAAGGAATAATGGTTGCTGTTTTGTGACAAATGTATCACTTAAAAAGAGGTCAGGTACAGTATTTATCATTTTTGAGAGAACTATTAAATTATGATGGCAAAGGTTATTAGTGTTGACTTTGAATTGGAATCTTCTGTATCCTGATTAGGAAAATTACTTTTAAATAATTGACAGCATATTGGAATATAGGTACTTCGTAGATATAGAACAGAAATTGGTTTTGTGCCTAATTCTATCAATAACTTTATGACTGGGGTATAAAATGTAATTTTCCTCCTCCAAATTTGCTTTGCAAAGCACCTAAAGTTATGTTCCATCAAACCAAATGAACAATATATAAGTATTTAAACTATCTCTGACATTGGATTGCTGTGGTGGGAGGTTGTGGCTAGGGCAGAGAGGTCAGAGTGTCAATCCAAAGAACTCAAATCTGGAAAGTATAAATAATTATTTCAGGTAGCACCCCACATTTTTTTCCTTTTCTTCATGTACAAGCCTTTGCATTAATGGCATCATCATGTCCAAATAAATTCTTATTGTGGTTGGTGTCCAAACACCTCAAATTCTTTGTAGTAGCATATTATCTTGAATTTTCCATGCCAAAAATTTAGTTTGAGGGTTCATTTATTATTGCTAGCTATCATTTTGTTTCCTGTCTTTAAGTGCCAAAATTGCTATTTGCAACATAGATTATCTGCCTTCAATGTTTATAAAACATGATATGATATACAGTTGAATGAACAGTAGCATGTCTGCCAGGAGAGATGAGATTTATTTCCCATTTGGCAAAACATTATTCCCCAACAATGAGTTAATTTGATGTTCTTTAGTCATACTTTCTTACACATAAAATGAGAAAGATGGAAAATATGACTTAAGCTGTCTTTATTTTATAAAATTATATGGTGGTTTTTGTTTGTTTGTTTGTAATGAAGAAAAGGAAGAATTTGTTTAAAAAAATGTGAGGCAAAATACGATAAATTACCAAGTCAGTAACATCAGTTATAAACTATAAAGGAAGATTATCAAAGAGTCTCAGAACTGGAAGATTCCACAGAAGACAACTAGGCCAATATTTGCATAAACCATAAAGCCACATTCTGCATTCCTTAGAAGTCATTCGACAATGGAAACCTTTGCTTTACTCCTGATCTTACTGGAAAGACCTCAAGTGTTTCTACATTATAGATAATAGAGTTCTTGGTTTACAAATATTTTTTTATATCCAAATGCTTTATTAACTTCTGGTTTACATCATTTATTTCTGCCAGATTTTGAGTTACAATTTTTCCCCCATTTTCCCCCTACCCTCCACCCCAGAATAACAGTCCCACATGATATCCTCTCATTCAATCTGCTCTCTCCCAAATCTTCTCCAATACCCCCTTCAACTTTTTCATTAGGGCAGGGTGAATCTCTGTGCCCCAAAGCCTGCACATATTATCTCCCAATTACATGCAAAATAGTATTAATAATAGTATTTATATGTATTTGAAACACTTAATTTTAAAACTTCGAATTCCAGATCCATTCCCTTCCTCCCTTGTCACCCACTCATGCTGGGAAGATAAGCAATTAAGTATATGTTGTACACATATACCTTTGCAAAACATTACCATAGTAGATACCTTGTAAAAGACTGAATATAGGGGCGGAGCCAAGATGGCGGAGTAGAAACAGCTCATCCAAGCCACTCTGCCCCCAGATTCCCCCCAAACTATGTAAAAGGGGACTCTGAACAACTTCTGGAGCCCCAGCACCCACAGAACGACACAGAGAAGCTAACCTCCCACTGAGGACAGCCCAGCAGCCCTGCAGGAAGGACCAGTGCAGCGGTCTGGGAGCCCGCAGCGCGCGCAGGAAGTGGAGCCGAGCAGATTGGAGGAAGCGATATCTTGTGGGACTGCTATTCTGGGAGGTTGGGTAGGGGAATAACGGGGGGAAAATGATTGTAACTCAAAATCTGGCGGAAATGAGTGATATAAAACAGAAGTTAATAAAGCATTTGTTTAAAAAAAAAAGACTGACTATATTTCCCTCCCCCCCATCCCACCCCACACCCGGTCCATTCCCTACTTTGAGACTGGCCCTCTTCAAAAGTGGGTGCCTCCAACCTCCCCTCCCCCCAGCATGACCTCCCCTCCATCATCCCCCTCTCATCCCACTCCCCCCTACTCTCCTGCAGGATGAGATATTCTATTTAGTATGTATGTCATTCTCTCCCTGAGCCAAATTCAATGAGAATATGGTTTTGCCTTTTTTGCCTTCCTGTTTTTCCCCTCCAATTCAACCACTTCCCCTTGCCTCTTCTACATGAGATAGTTTACCTCCCCTTGTCTCTCCCCATCTCCTCTTGCCACATTCCTCTCTCACCTCTTAACTTCACCCCTTAAGTATCATCCCTTCCCACCAAATTCTACCTGTGCCCTCTATCCATGTATACCTGTAAACATATATACACACATTCACATATGTATTCATATGCCCATATACCCTTCTTCAACTATTTTCATACTGAGAAAGGTTTCATCAGTTACACTTATTATTTTTCCATGTAGGAATGTAAATAGTTCAACTTTGATAAGTTACTTTTGATGTTTTTTCCCCATTTATCTTCTCAAGCATCTCTTGTTACTTGTGTCTGAATGTCAAATTTTCTATTCAACTCTGTTTTTTTCCTCAAGAATGCTTGAAAGTCCTCTATTCCAATGAATGACTATATTTTTCCCTGCAACAAGATACTCAGTTTTGCTGTGTAGGTAATTCTTGGTTTTAATCCCAGCTCCTTTGCCCTCTGGAATATCATATTCCATGCCCTTCAATCCCTCAGTGTAGAAGCTTCCAGGTCCTTTGCTATTCTGATTGTGTTTCCACAATATTGAAATTGTTTCTTCCTGGCTGCTTGTAGCATTTTCTCCTTGATCTGGGAACTAAAAAACTGGCTATAATATTCCTAGGAGTTTTCTTTTTGGGATCTTTTTCAGGAGGTGATCTGTCAATTCTTTCAACCTTTATTTTGCCCTCTGGGTCTAAAACATAAGGGCAATTGTCCTTAAGAATTTCTTTAAGGATGATTTCTAGGTTCTTTCTTTGATCATGGCTTTCAGGTAGTCCAGTGATTTTAAAATTATCTCTCCTGGATCTATTTTTCAGGTCAGTGGTTTTTCCCATGAGATATTTCACATTGCCTTCTATTATTTCAATTCACTGGATCTGTTTAATAGCATCTTGATTTTTCATAAAGTCAGTAGCTTCCATTTGCTGCAGTCTAACTCTGAAGGAATGAATCTCCTCAGTGAGCTTTTGAGATTCTTTTTCCATCTGGAAAATTCGGCTTTTTAAGGCATTCTTCTCCTCATTGTCTTTTTGAGCCTCTTTTGCCATGTGAGTTAGTTTATTTTTTAAGGTGTTATTTTCCTCAGTCAGGTTGTTGACTCTCATTTCATACTTTTCCTGCATCCTTCTCATTTCTCTCCCCAATTTTTCCTCCACTTCTCTTATTTGGTTTTTAAAATCCTTCTTAAGGTCCTCTATGAACTGTAACCTGCTTGTATTTTCATTTGGGGCTTTTGGTGCAGGATTTCTGACCTCCCAGTCCTCCTCCTTTTCCATGCTTTGATCCTCTTTGCCCCCAAAATAGGAGTCTAATGTTGCATTTTTCTGTTTATTTTGTTTCCTTTGCCTAGGCATGTTGCCACTTAATTATTTGACTTTGGGGCTTGTTGCCACAGTAGGATTCTGCCACCAGCCAGGGGAGCTTCCGTCCCAAATGTTGGGGTCTTCTCAACTGCCAGAGTTATCAGTTGGATGGCCTCTGTGAAGCCTCCACACACTCTGGCAAACTGGACACACACCCCAAGACCTCCACTCCAGACTGCAATTCAGATCCAAGAAGGATAAAGCAAGAGTGATTACCCCCAAGACTGATCGACGGATCCCCCTACAGTCCACAGGCCAGGAGCTGAAACTGCAACTCAAGCTGCAAAATGGTGGCTGTGCTGTGGCTCTTCAGTGGCTTCTAGCCCCCAGGGGAAGAAGCTGACGGTTTCCCAAATACTGGTCCCAAAGGCCATAGGGCACTAACCTCTCACTTTGTCCTAAGCATCTATGTTTTGGTAATTCTGGAGCCACAGCTGCTGGTTTTCTGGGGTCTCTCCAGCCACCTGCTGTTCCAGCCTCCCTGGGGCTAAAACCTCTGACTCACATGGTCCTGGGCTTGGCTCCCAGAGAGGTGAACTGGCCACTCCCTGCCAGGATGCTGGTCTGTCCTCAGCAGGAGGTTAGCTTCTCTGTGTTGTTCTGTGGGTGCTGGAGCTTCAGAAGTTTTTCAGACTCCCCTTTTACACAATTTTGAAGTGGTGTGGGCTGGAGCACCATGGAAGTGCTGTTTCTACTCTGCCATCTTGACTCCACCCTTTGGTTTATGGATATTTTTAATGATATAAAAGAAAGAACAGCATTTTTCTATGTAATTTAGAATTTTATAATAACTGAATGTACATTTTTAATATTTAATTTTTGTTATCAACTAATATGTGATTGTTATCATTTTGTTTAGAGTCTATTATGTTTACAATTTCATTATATTGACCTCACTTTGCATTCCTATTATAAATTCGACCTTCTCATGGTGAATAATATTTTGAAAATTTTGCAAAGGCTTTTTTGCTATATTTAGTATTTTTGCATCAGCATTCCTTAGTAATTAGTATTACTAATATCTGAAGATTTTCTCCTTGATCTGGGAATTCTGGAACCTGGCTATAATATTCCTTTCTTCCTTTTTTTAGTAATTAGCAGTATATTTATTTCATAAGCGTTTGATATTACATTCTGACTTTTATTCTTTTTTATAAATGTTTGACATAGTTTCAGGGTTAGTTGTGCTTTGAATGTCTATTAGAATTCACTTACAAATCTACTGGGGAAATTTTTTATATTCTTCCTTTGGGAGTTTGTTTCTGCTGTGTTCAGTTTATTTTCCTGATATATTTGTTTAAATTCCAAATTTCATTTTGTGTCTACCTGGACATTTATCCATCCTTTTCATTTTAATTATCCAGATTGTTAGCATACGCTTGGGTAAAACTTTTCTAAAAAATTTCTTTATTTTTTATGCAATGTTTTTTTTATTATATTGGTCATTCATTTTCCTCTCAAAATTGTATACTATATTATTACTTTCCAAACAACTCCTTGATTTACTAATAAAAGTATTTTAATTTAATATTTATATCTTAAATTTTCAGAATTTTTTTTCCTTTATTAGAACATTTTGGAGGGTTTTGGCAGTTGAATGACTAAATCATTGATTTATTATTTCTTTTGTTTAAGGGTGTCATTAGAGATGTGAATTTTCCCCCAACAACTCTTTTGGATCCATCTAATGCATATTATATATTCTATTATTTTTATATTTTCCTCTGATATGATTAATTATTGTTTTGTCTTCTGATGCACATATTCTTTGGGATTATTTTAGTTTCCATCTGCCTGAACTCTTTCTTCAAATTTCCTTGTTATTTGTATTTTTATTGTATTATGCTTATTAAATGATGTATATAATATCTCTGATTTTATACATTTGTTTATAAAAATTTTGTAGTCCGATAAAAGACAGTTTTCACAATCTATCATGAAAATCTGAGAAATGTGTATACTTCTTGAGATTGTAATTCATTAATCACCTGTCTGTGTGTGTGTTTGTGTGTGTGTGTGTGTGTGTGTTTGTATATCTTAAACTCTGCTTAGGTCCTTAAAACCTTTATTATTTTGGTTTTTTGTTAGATTTCCTTAATTTAAAACACTTATTTCAGTTCTAGAATTGCAATAAGACAGGAAAAAATATTGAAGGCATAAATATAGACAGAAAAGAAAAAAATTGCTACTTGGACATGATGTAATTTTTTACTTAGAGACTTCTGGAGATTCAATCAATTATTAATTAAAATAATTAATTACATTAGTAAGTAGGAGGCTGTAAAAATTAACCCCCACATCATTAGCACACCTAAAGATTATTAGTAAAACCTATCAGGCAGAGATAAAAGAAAAACAAAGGTCCCTCAAAATAACTTTAAAATACACAAAATATCTGGAAACCCATCTATTAAGAAAGACTCAGAACTTTGAAATATAAAGTACTCTATAGAAACAAAGACAAATAATTGGAGAAATTAATTTTTGCTCATTGGGGCATGGAAATATTTTTAAAGCTACAATACTATCTAAATTATTTTACACATGCAAATACCATATCAATCAAATTACCAAAGTATTACTTTATAGAATTAGGTAAAATAAATACAAAATTATTCTGGGAAGAAGGTCAAGAATCTGAGGGGGAAATAGAAAATGGCCAAAATCAAGGAGAGTAGGGTGGTGTATAAATAACAGATCTCTCAAAACTCTATAAAATAAGAATTTTATAACAAAAAAAAAACAGAAGAAAATGGAATAACACCTTCTAAGGTGCAAAGAAGCTCACAAGGAATTCAAGGGAGACATACCTTGCAAAGCTGAGCCTAATCTTGTGGAAATACTACAAAGCAATAGTCATAAAACTTTAGTATTGAATAAAAATAAAGTACCAATAGAAGTGATTAAGTAAACAAAATATTTTTACACAATGTTATATAAGCCAAAAGATTTCAACCATTCATGTTCTGAAAAAAACTGCCTGGAAAACCTGAAGTGAGTCTGGCAGAAATTAGGTACAGAACAACTATTTATACTACATACCATTATACACTCCAAATGAACACTTCACCTAATATATCAAAAACATTATTTCGAAAACAAATTAGGGGAAAAAAAGATATAACATTAACAAGTGGGGTGGGGCGGCTAGGTGGCGCAGTGAGTAGAGTGCCGGCCCTGGAGTCAGAAGGACCTGAGTTCGGATCCGGCCTCAGACACTTAACCCACACAAACAAACAAACAAACAAAAAAAAAAAAAACCTAGCCGTGTGACCTTGGGCAAGTTACTTATAACCCCAATTGCCCTAAAAGGGGCGGCTAGGTGGCGCAGTGAGTAAGAGCGCCGGCCTTGGAGTTGGGATGACCCGAGATCAAATCTGGCCTCAGAAAATGAGCACCCACACACAAATAATGACTAGCCGTGTAACCTTGAGCAAGTTACTTAACCCCAATTGCCAAAAACAAAACAAAAACAAACAAACAAACAAAAAAAACCAAGTGGGGTGAGGGGTTACTTAAACAATGGAGAAAAAAGATTAAAAAAGTAAACATTTACAATGACAAAAAATTTAGGAATTTTTTCACAAGAAAAATAATATGATTTGAATCAAAGGTGCAATAAAGCATTCAAGAAAAAAAATTCACAGCAAATTACTGTGATTAAAATTTATTATCTAAGAAATGTAAAGAACTCATGTGAATATATGATTAAAAACCAGTCCCAAATAGATAAATGTTCAAAGTATATGAATAGGACTTTCTCAAATATATAAATGCAAACTATTAAGAACCATATGAGAGATGATTCAAATCAACAAATATTACATAAATGCAAATTCAAATAACTCTGAGATTCTACTTTTTGGCCATCATCCTGTAAAAGTGACAAAAGAGGGGGAAAGTCAATAGAGGGGCTATGGAAAAGCACACATACTAATGAACTAGTGGTTGAGTTATGAATTGGTTTAATAAATACAGAAAATAAGTAGGAGCTATACCTAAAAAGTCACTAAATTATATATAAATTTTTTACTTCCTAATAATCTCATTAGTTCTATATCATAAGGAGATTAATATAGAAAAAGAACTCATATGTACATTACTTAAAGCAATACTTTTATAGTAGCAAGAATCAAAGGAAAAATGGGTCACCATGATTTGAGGATTACTGAACAAATTGCATCATATTAATATGATATATTTTATATGATAATAAACAATGAAGAGGAAAACAACTCTTATTATCTCTGAAGAAGAAGGAATACAGGAGAATGAGTGAGGTGACAAAAGGAGAAATTGAATTAGAGAGAAAAGGTGGGGAGGGGATGATGTAACAGCAGAGAGAGGGGCACCCACTGAAGAACACTAACATGGGGGAAAGAAATATTTTATAATGGGAATGAGAAACTTATGTTGGGTAAGTACTTGGGATGGAATTAGTGCTTAGAAAGAATATTACTTCTGAGAAAGTTTTGGGCCTTCAGAAACAGCATTTTGCTATGAAATGGAGACTGAGTTCCTATGGCAAATGATACTCTAGTCAGAAAGCATGGACACAGAGGGGGCATTTCACAGCAAATGGGGGATATTAGCATGTGGATAAGGGAGTGATCATGAATTACACTATCAGTGACACAAGACAATTTATACTATGGAATAATGATTTTATCTTTTCTCTCTCCTCCAAGAATACATATCCCTAAGAGTGATGGGTGAAAAAAGCCAGTAGACAAACTTTACAAAGAAATAAAAAAGAAATTGGTTGGGGGGTGGGGACTCTACATAGGTACCTGAGAAGCTATTATTCTATAATATTGAGATTTTTTTAAAAAAAGAAATAGGTGTAATGAAAATGAACCAAAAATAAAATAGAAAGAATTAATGAAGAGAATGAGAGAGGAAAACAATTTAAGCAAAAAGTGTAGAAAATAAGAAGGTAACAAGTGCAACTTGTTAGGAGAGGAAGTAGGAGAGGAAGGAGAAAGATTGATTAGTTAATAAGACATTAAAGAGAGAAAGAATTAGAATTAGATGACTAGATAAAAAGAATAGTGAAAGAAAATTTCATATGGTAAAAAAAAAAAACTCCAAAGGGGCACCAAATGAAAAGGAAGGAGTCTGAGCTTGAAGGCATGAAATCCTGGGGTAACAAGAGTTGCCAAAATTACATTAAGCAAAAACAACTGAAGAGACAAAGTAATGTCTTTAAAGAAGAAGAGAAACACAACATCCCCCTTCAGAACAAGGCAATAATAAGATAAATTGGGAGGGGGGAAACTTTTACCTCATAACTTTAAATGTGAGTGGATTAAAAAAATACAATAAAACAAAAGAGAGTAACAGGTTGGCTATGAAAACAAAACTGAAGAAATGGTTGCTTACAAGAACAAAAGACCACTTAAAAGTAAAATAAAATGAGAGGGTGGGATAAAATTTACAATGCATCAAGTGAATCCAAAAAAGAATGAGTTTCAATTAAGCTATAAGAAAAAGCAAAACCAAAAATTCACAACACACAAAAGGACATTATGGTATATTGAAGGAAACTATAGAAAACAACCCAGTGCAATATTCAAAGTATGTGATCCAAATGCTTCAACATCTAAATTTATAAAAGAAAAATTGAGTGAATCTTAAAAAAAAAAGACATCAATGGTAATCCAACAATACTGAGAAACTTTCATTGCCCAATCTGTTTTAGACAAATTCAACAGAAATTTAAACAAAAAAGAAAATGAAGGGAGGAATGTAGGCAAAAAGGAGAACTAAAAGACTTATGATGGCTTTTAAATGGAACTACCAAAAAATACGTATTCTTTTTTTTTTTAGACATACATCTACAAGTTCATTTTAATCAAACTTTCTAAATAAGGATATTTGTGTATCTGTGTCAACAATGACGCTGTCAAAACATTCCCTACAAATAAAAAGTTTTCTCTAGTAACAGCTACATATACTTCAGATAGAGTTGCAGAAACTTCTCAATAAACAAATGCTATTTTGTAAGGTAAAGTCCCCCAAGCAATGTCTGAAAGCAACATGCTGAGGTGGTCTTAATGGCTTTGATCCATTTGCCACCAAATATACCCCTACTCTGTTCTCCAGGGTCTCTCTCTCTAGGTCCCTAGGCCTGAACTTCATTCAGCTTTAAGGATAAAACCAAAGACATAACCCAATTAATCAGAAATGTGTCCAATAAAGCAAATATCAATTCTGTCACAGGCATTTTTATTAACAGACCATTAGAAAAATAATCATGGTGTAGAGACCTTTAGTTCATTCTTCTAATAAGCCTGTTGATCTGGTCTTCCCTATTACCAGCATCTCCACCTTCCACAAAATGTGTTGTCTTTTTCTTCATTCCCCCTCGTGGAGAAGATAATTTGAAGGGCCACAGGAAGTTGTTGGCAGCTTTGAAGTACTTGCCAACAGTGTAGATCTCATGGATCAAGTCCTCTGCGCAGATAATTCCATATTTACCAAGAGATTTTGCAATAAGGGCATTATCTGTCAGGGCAATTCTCTGCTTCTTGATCTTGCCATAACCACGTTTGTAAATCAAGTCATTCACAGACTTCAGGTTTGGATAACCCCATGCAATGTATGGTTCCACAATCCTCAGCATGTTAATCGAGGCCTTGTTAAGCTTAACAAAAGTGCCATTGAAGATTTGTTGAAGGCGAAGAAGCTGCAATACTTTTCGGACCTTTGGGCTAACACAATTGATACCTCTAATTCTGATCACAAAAGCTAACTTGGGTTCAGCAGGTACATAGTAGTTGCCAGCTTTGCATGCCATTCTAGCCAGCCGGATTTCACTTCTGTACATCTGTCTGTACTCCTTATGGTAGGCCTTGGCTTTTTCATAGATAACTTTTCTCCGTATTTTACAGAGCTTTTTTATAGCCATCTTCTTCTTCAAGCGTTTGGCCTTCAGTATTGCAAAAGCCTTTCTTTTTTTCAGAAGGGATTCCGGAACAGATGGTAGCTTCTTCTTTTCTTCTACGCCCGCCATGATTCCAGCCAGAAAAAGAGCAAAAATATGTATTCTTAAACACTGTATCAAACTTTTACAAAAATAGACCATGGATTATTTTTTTTTAAAGCAATTGGGGTTAAGTAACTTGCTCAAGGTTACACGGCTAATCATTATTTATGCGTGGGTGCTCATTTTCTGAGGCCGGATCTGATCTCGGGTCATCCAAACTCCGAGGCCGGCGCTCTTACTCACTGCGCCACCTAGCCGCCCCTTTAGGGCAATTGGGGTTAAGTAACTTGCCCAAGGTCACACGGCTAGGTTTTTTTTGTTTGTATGGATTAAGTGTCAGAGGCCGGCTCTGAACTCAGGTCCTTCTGATTCCAGGGCCGGCGCTCTATTCACTGCGCCACCTAGCCGCCCCTAGACCATGGATTATTGCATAGAGGTGATCTAAGTTACTTTTAAAGCAGAAATTTTCACATAGTCTTTGCAAATCATTAAGTAAAAATAATAATAAATATAGGGATCAGAAACAAAAGACACAGACCCAAATGGAGTCATATAAATAAAATCCTAATAATGAGAGCACCAATAATATATCCCAAAATTATAAATAATTATTTAAAAGAAGAAAGAATATTCCAAAATTTCTGGGATTCAGTTAAATTAGTCCTTAAGGGAAATATATATTCCTAAAAATGTACATTAAGAAAATGCAAAGGATTAATGAATTGAATAAGAATTTTAAAATTCGACAGCAAATATATAAACAGGACAGAAGAGAAGATGCTAAAAATAAAAAATAGATACACAAGGAATAAAAATTATTATAGTAATGATACAGAAGACAAAAACTGGTTCTTTAAAAAACTGATAAAAATTCAGCCAAACTGGTTAAAAAGAAGAGGGTAGAAAATCAAATTAAAAATAACAAATGAACAAAGTGGAATCACAAAAATAAAATGGGAGAATTAAATAGAATTATCAGAAGTTAGTATGTTAGGGGAAGTAGGTGTCTCAGTGAGTTGAACACCGTCCCTAGAGTCAGGAGGACCTGAGTTCAAATTTGACCTCAGACACTTAACACAAAAACTAGCCATGTGACCTTGGGCAAAAGTCACTTAACCCCAATTGCCCTCTGAAAAGAAATTCCAGGGAAATAGGAATGATACCAATTGAGATAATTACTATCTTCAGTAAAGTGGGAGGCTGCAAAATAAATTCTCAAAATAAACAAAATTTCTATTACAAATTTCTATACATTTCTATATGATAGCAAGGTCCAAGAATCAATAATAGAAAGGGAAGTGTAATTTAAATTGACTAAAAGTGCATAAAATTCTATGGATTCAACCTACTCAAAACACATTAAGTACTTGTACAGATTCAATTACAAAGTGCTCCTTAAAGAATAAATAACCTAAATAGCTAGAGTGATATTCAATGCTTGTGCCTAGGTTGATAAAAACTTCTGGGAAACTGGAAAGCTGTATGGGGGAAAACATGTGCTTAGACCAATCTCATTTGCTTTATTCCACAATAAATTCAAATGATTACATGACATTAATATTAAACATGCCATTAACAATAGAAGATAAACATATGAAATACCTTTCACAGCTATGAGGAGGAGATATATTCTTAAAAGCAAATAAAGGGCTGAGGCAATTAAATGGGAAACTAAGTGCTTTAATTACATTACACTTGAAAAGCTTTTGTAAACAAAATTAATGAACCTAGAATAAAAAGGCAAATAGTAGAATGGGAATAATATATTTTTATCAAATTACTTAGATATGGATATGGTATCAAAGAGATTAACCAGTTAACATATATGTCTAAGACCAAAAGCCATTACCCAGTAGCTATTTTGTCATAAAATAAGAAATAGTTCTCAAAAGAAGAATGTCAAAACTCTTAACAACCACATGAAAGAATGTGCCAAATTACTGATAATAATAGAAATGCAAATCAAAACAGCCCAGAAGGTTTACCTCATACTTTACAAGGGAATATGAAAAAGATGATAAAAGTAAATGTTAGAGTAGTTATGGGAATATGGGCACACATGTGCATTACTGATGGATATGTGGATTTCTATGACCATTTTGGAAAGCAGGTTGGAATTATACAAATAAAGTCACTAAAATATTTATATCCTTTGATCTAGCAATTCCATTACTATGATTATAACCCAAAGAGATCATTGACATGAAGAAAGTCTTCAAATATACTCAAGTATGTAGAGAAGTACTTTTTGTCATACAAAGAATTGGAAGAGAAAAAAAAAAGCACTTTCCCGTCTATTGAGGAGTGGCTAAACAAATTGTGGACCATCAATGTAATGGAATATAATTGGGCTTTAAGGAATGGTGAATATGATGAACACTGAGAAAAACAGAAAGCATTATATGTTATGATAAATAGCAACCTAAGCAGAGTCAAGAAAATAGGATACAAAATAACTACACCAATGTCAATGGAAAGAACAACCTCAAAATAATCAGAAGTAAATTTTTCAAAATTACAAAAACAAAACAAAACAAAAAACCAAGCATGTTTCAAAGGTAGGAAATGGGAATACACTATTATCTCATCCCAGTCCTTAGTAGAGGTAAGAAATCCAAAGCTGTATCCATCAAATGTATGTGTGAACATTTATACATATATGTTCATACTTTTTGTATGTATTTATCAGTATTTTCTATTTTTTTCTCTTACTCTTATTTCCTTTAATTGGTTTTATTTGTTTTAAGTGATGACTCTCTGTTATGGGGGTACTAGGAGAAAACCTAACGATGTGAAAAAGATATTAAACATAGATTTAACAAAAAAAAAAAATAAAGGTATATGACCAACACAGAAATAAAGCTTATAAAGAACCTAAACATGACACAGGGAAACAAAGGTAAGGGGAGAAATGAATAATAGTTTGTTTCTACCCAGTTACAGTGTGCTCACACATGTAAAGATGTACCTACGAGTATGTATATTCATATAAATATGCTCATATGTACTTATAAGTTTATGTGTATAATGCATAGAATGAGACTATAAAACAGATATCATAAAGATAGAGAGGTAGAAATAGCCATATTTGGAAATGGATTGTTTGGGGTTGGCATATATAAGGTGTTGAAGATGATATTGAGGCAGTGAACCTAAGTGATTAGAAAGATGGTGGATATGTGGATTTCAACTACTCTAACTACTCAACACTAATAGAAAAAATAGAGAAAGTGGTTTTAAGGGAAAGACAGAATTCTCATTTGAAAACAGTTTTAGATGCCTCAGGACATCCAAATTGAGATGTCAAAGAGGCAACTAGTGAAGCAAAACTGACATTGAAAAGAAAACAGGGATGGCTAGATAGATCTAGGAAAATCTACATTCAGAAGACAGCTGGAGTCATAGGAACTGATGAAATAGATGGAACAAAAAAGTAGGTTCAGGACAGAGCCATCAGGAACATCCATGGTTAGTGGACATAAACTGGATGAAGATTCAACAATAGAGACTGAGGTAGATCAGCTAGAAATGTTCAAGGAGAACCAGAGGTGAACAGTGTAATAATCCTAGAAAGAAGAGTATATCTAGGAGGAGATATTTATAGAAAAGTCATTTTTTACAAGTTAAGGTTGAAGATTAAAAAAAAAGTCATTTAGGGGAAGCTATGTGGCACAGTGAATAGAGCACCAGCTCTGGAGTCAGGAGGACCTGAGTTCAAATCCAGTCTCAGACAATTAACACAAAACTAACCATGTGACCTTGAGCAAGTCACTTAACCCCAAATGCCCTACCTTCCCCCTCCAAAAAGCAAAAAAAAAAGTCATTTATTTAAATATTAGTAACTTATTGGTAACTTTAGAAAGAACAGTTTCATTTCAATAATAAAAGGAAAAGCTAGATTGCTCCAGGCAAGTATATCATCACCTAGTATTGCCCTACTTAGATAATTTCAGTCAAGCACATGGACTCCCCCTTCCCCCACATTCAGAGCATGCACAGTTATTCTCTATCTGCTTCCAAGCATATATAACTCATCAATAGGCTGTGTCTCCTCAGTTTTTATTGAGGCATAAAACTTGAATTAAGTGGGGCTACCTAACAGTAGAAGTTCTTTCCAGCTGATTGTCTTCTCGGAGGCAGCCACTGAGAATACAAAATGTAACTCTAGTTGGGGAGTGGGGGTGATAAGGAAGAAGATCCCTTTCCCAAAAAAATGGTGGGTTTAGGGCTCTTGCTGGGGTCTCACTACTCAAATGGGGTATGCACTCAGGCAGCTAAGTTTATACTGGAAGTCCCTAGGTGTTATTCCTTTCCTTTTGTGGCAATTCCATATCCTTTTACAAGCATACATTTCTTTGAAGTTACTCTAGTCCTTCTTTATATTTCCTTATTTGCTATGTAGTACAACCTGACCACATATAGTATACATAAACTTCTGCATTGACCTCTGTGTGATACTCATTTTTTAATTCTTTAGAAATAACAGTGTTCCTAAACTTTTAGTTACACAATGCTGGTAAAGTATCAGTATTAAAAGAATGGGCCTTTGTTTAATGGAGAACTTTCAAGTCATTAAAACAGATTTGCAATTTTCCCAAAGTGACTAAGATCATATTGTTTGTCCAGTTTAATTCAAGTTTCAACTCACTATTTCCTTGTGATGTCTGTCAACTCAGAATTATTTGGTTTTAATAATACTTGGTGAGCTTGTGTTTCCCTGGAATAACTATCCAGAACCCAGCATCAGCTCCATAATACAAAGGGGTACTAAAGTAAGACTTTATTGGAAGATTGTAATCTTAGTTTGATGAAGTAGCAGAATGTTTGATTTCTGAGCCAGAATTTGTGTCCTGTTAGTATATGGGAAAAAAACACAAACAGCATTACTACCAAGATGACAATGACCAAGAAGATTCCAAATAACTACTGATTGACATACCCATCTTCTCATCTAATCAAAAAGGTTTTTTGAGAATAACTTTCACATGCATTGAGGGTATCATTCATCAAAATGTGAGATAAGACGAGGCAGGTTTCACCAGCAGTTTACAATAGCAGGCTGTATCAGCACAGTAATACATTTCATTGCAATGTTCAGAGAATATAAGATACCACTGGACATGTTTTTGTTGTTGTCACAGACTATTAAAATATTTGCATACATTGAGCAAGACATTGCTTTAAGAGCTCTTCTCCAAAAAGGTGTCTTTCCTGCATGTGCTAAAATCATAGAAAATTCCTTGATAGACATGACAAAAGAATCTTCTCTGCAGACCCTGATCCTTTTATTAAAAATAACAAGTAAGGTTTAAACCAGGGAGACATGTTTGTCAAAGTTATTGCCCAGTGTCATTGAGGATATTTGACTCAGAGTCTAAATGGAAGGGTGATTCCTCTTAGAAAGTATAGTATTCTCAGATGCTCCTGTTTCCTGATGATGTAATCCAGCACATTGTAGCGCCTTCTGAAGGAGATGCATAATCATTTAATAAAGCTTTTTGCCTACCATACAGGAAATTCAAATGAAGGTAAAGGATGTCTGTTGTCCCTCATTCCTCTCCAGGCTCGTCTCCTTAACAGTCAAAATTTTCTCCACCACTCAATAGCTTCTTCCTTTTTCTGAAAGTTCCCATCCCTGCTCTTTTCACTCATATGCTCAAAGACTGTGTCCCCTTTATCTGACTGTTTAGGTCCATCCAGAAGTTCTGTTTTAAGGAAAAGTGGCCAGACCAGCTATTCCTTCATTTCTCTCCAGATTCTACTCTTGACTCTTTGGACTTTTTCCTCCCCAACACTAACCTCTTCAGCTTGCTTTACTTTGTAGTCTTTTCCCATTAGAATGTAAATTCCTTGAGGATGGAGATTATGCAAAATATTCATGGAAGTTTCTCTCTCTTGATTGGACCTCTACCCTGGATTGATTCCTTTGCTGAAGGCTTCAGATTAGAGACAGTAGTATAAGGAGAAAGACTTTAGACCCTGTCCATCAGAGATCAACATGTGGCTACATGAAAACAGGCATCAGCCTTTTGTTTTTGTATTTGTTCTTCCATTTTAGGTGAAGAATTGGAGAATATGACCTTTTAACATTCTGAAGTCAGGAAAGCGAACCATCTCAGGGTCCAGGAATGGAGTGGCTTTTGCAAACAATCTGGTAGTGATGCTGTGAAGAGTAAAAAGCAGGCTTTGAAAACAATCCCAGCTGTAACTGAACTAAACAAATGTCCCAAAACTATGCTGTATATGAATGTGAATTTAGTTAGCAGTGCTATGGAGAAACCGTGCTAAGTCTAAATCTACTCTCCCCAGAAACTAAAGTAGTACAGGGGACAACAGCCTGAGATTTGGAGGAAAGGGAATATGTCTACAAAATAAATATCCTATTCTAAATGCTAAAAAATGAAAACAAAACCCTGAGTTTGCTGTATGCTAAAACAAAAACCCCCCAAAAAGTGTGAATGTCTGTGGAGGTTTTGGGAGAGAGTAGCCTAAAGATTCCATCTCAACTTTAAATTATTTCATTGTCATCTCTTGAATTCAAAGAAATCTTTGGGCATTTTTAAGCTGGAGTCCATGAACTTAAAAAAATTATAATGTAGTCCACATATTTAGTCTCCTTTGTAAGTATAGGATTTTTATCTTATGTACTTAAAATATTATCCTGAGAATGGACACATAGTTTTACTAGATTGTCAAAGTTGTCCATAGCAGAAAAAAATTTAAGAACTCCAGCTTTAGTGAAAACCGGGCAAGAATCTAAAACGGTTTCATAAACATGTGGCAGAGAAATAATGCTGAAGACTCTATCCAAATCCTAGGGGAAAAAATTGTTCTAAATCTAAAGAAAAATTGTCTGTACCTGTTGTATCTCAACTTTTCTTTTCCATTATTCTCTGCCCTATCTCTTCCTTCCCACCCCCCCTACAACTTGCATCTTAAACCAAAGATTCTACAATGACATGGCCAAAAGTTTTCACTTGTCACTTTTGAGAACTATAGCATAACTGCTTTTCAAGGCTAAGCTCATCTGAAGGACCCAACCCAGAATTCTCACTAATCTTCAGTTTTTATTTTCACTCAGTTATCTTTTTATTTCTTATATTTTCCTTGCAAATCACATGACAGTGTTAACTGCCACATTTTGAGTCCTATCTTCTGAGATATTTTGCACCATTTCTTTCTTCTTCTGGATACCAGTGAGACATTTTGGAGACAGCTAGGTACAATTTCCCACAGCCAAGTTGTTAAGCTTTCTATAATTAATACAAATTTGGGGGTGTCAGAGATTAAAAAGAAGGCTGGAAATAACAAGAAGGCCATGAGTTTAAAAAAAATCAAGTTAGAAAGAACTTTGAATACCCCCACTAAATCAGTTTTCCAATGCTTTTAAATGTTGAGTGAACACTGTTTGCTATTTATAGCTACTGCTGAACTAGTAGAATGAATGGCTAAAAATTGATTAGAATTTTTTTTTTGACACACACAAAACTCTACCTTCCTTTAAAGCAGCCCAGCAGAGAGTAGCAGTTTATAGATTGCAAAATTGCTCAATTTATTTTACAGACTTCCAGAAAAGCCTAGTGATAATTTAAATTACCCATAGTCTGAAACCTATCACTTTTACAGAGAAAAGAAGTCAACAGGCAAGAGGTTAGGAGTAGGGCAGGGCAAGAAGAAATGAATCACAAAAGAAGAACTCAAGAAACTGTGTTTAAAGCATAATGGTATTACTGTTCCTTATCCACTAAAGCCTAGTGATATTGTCTCAGGAAAGAAATGAACATCAGGCCTAAACCATTCCTCAGACATGAAGCACAGGCCAAGATAGATCTCTCACTGCTGAAATTTAATAAGACAGGTAATCCTTCAGAAGTCATAAGTATTTTGCTTCCCATCATTTAAAAAATTAATCAGGGGCAGCTAGGAGGCACAGTGAATAGAGCATTGGCCCTAGAGTTAGGAGGACTTAGTTCAAATGCAGCCTCAGTGTGTCACTTGACACACTTACTAGCTGTGTGACCTTTGGCAAGTCACTTAACCCCAATAAACCTACTTTCCCTCTTCAAAAAAAAATAATCAACAAGTATTTATGAATCAAATATGTGCCAGATACTGTACTAGGCACTTAGGATGATACAAAGACAAAACTGAAACTGTGTTTGCTCTCAGGGAGCTTATATTTTGGTTCAATGTGCAATTTCTTTCTCCCTTTGTTTCTGTGGCTGCCAAAATGACTTGTACCTGTCTACTTTGGTATAAACTTGAGGTACACAGTGAAGATTTGTAGAAGGGAAATGAGATTGTGGTGTTAGAACAGAATTGGGGGGGTATGATAAGTACCCTGTCTACTGGCAATTGATTCTATCATAAGGAAAATTGGGTGTGGGAAATAATAAAATATCTTCTCATTGACACAATCAGGTCCTCACAAAAAATAAACATATTTCCTGGTTGGTATACATACATACAGTTTTATTTATACATGCATACATACATACACACATACATATATAATATACACATAATACATATACACACATGTATAACCCCATATAAATATATATTCTTATGTAAACACATTTATACCCCTATATGTTTACATGT
Organism: Gymnobelideus leadbeateri; assembly: GCA_011680675.1. Taxonomy (NCBI): domain Eukaryota; kingdom Metazoa; phylum Chordata; class Mammalia; order Diprotodontia; family Petauridae; genus Gymnobelideus; species Gymnobelideus leadbeateri. The sequence goes on from WOXC01010159.1 coordinate 152,404, forward strand.
CATATACATGCATGTGTATGTGAACATGCACATACACGCGTGTGTGTGTGTCCTTTTGTCCCAGGTATTTCCTGAATGATATGTGAGCAAAAGGCAGCGAAGGGAACATTTACCATTTTCCCCCAGCTTGCCACTATTACTCATTCTGTAGCAAATACAAGTGACCAAAACTTTGACACTTACAATAGATATGTTGTCGCCCTGGAGAAAAATAGAAAATGAGTTAGATTTCCCCAAAGAACCTCATTCTTTGCACAAAGTCATTTCCTACCTGAGTAGTCACACTGGAAAGGCCTTTGCCTAAGTGATTACCTGTCACTCCTGCTTTAAGATGGCTACAGGTACCCCCTCCTGCCTTTATGAAGCCCAAGAAACTGTGCTGAATCCAAGGTAACAATAATCAGGGAGTGGGAACAGCTACTGTCAAAATTATAACTGAATGTACCTCTCCAACATATATGTTTATGTAGTCACAGAAGAATGACTGTTATACTGGCCAATATGGAAGGCATAGAGGCAAGGAGTCAGACTTCCAGTGAAATTTTACAAAGCATCATAGAATCAAAGGGCAATTAGTCATTAACTTGAGTAAGTTGAGATACTTTTGTGAATAAGAACTAGCACCTTGATATCTAGAAGACATGCTTTGATATCCAGCTATTGGTTAACCAGGAAAAAGTCCAGATTTACATGGGAAATAGAATATATTAGTTATCTCCATCTCAATCGAGGAGAATGGTTATTACTAAGTCAAAGTTTTTCAAGTATAGCTTCAAATCAATTGATGTGAGTCCTTAACATTCTGATACCAACATATATTTCCAGACTTTTTACACATTATTCTACTTTATCCATGCTATGGATCATGCAAACTAGCCAATGTGCCCACCCTCACACATTACTCCTCACCACTAATTTCTGTGCTTTTTCCTAGACCAGGGGTGGGGAACCTGTGACGTTGAGGCCACATGTGGCCCTCTAGGTCCTCAAGTGCAGCCCTTTGACTGAATCCTAACTTCACAGAACAATCACCTTAATAAAAGGATTTATTTTATAAAACTTAGACTCAGTCAAAAGGCTACACCCAAGGACCTAGAAGACTACATGTGGCCTCAAGAACACAGGTTCCCCACTCCCGTCCTAGATTATTTTCCCTGCCTAGAATGTGCTTCCTCCTAATCTCTGCCTTTTAAAATCCCCAGCCCCATGAAGTGTTCAGTTCACTTGTCTTCTCCTACAAGAGATTTTTCCTTTCCCCAGCTGCCAGGAATTCTTCAGTCTTGAATCCATCTTGTATTTACTCTTTTATAATCTACTTTTATGTTTGTGTTGTTTCATATGATAAAATGTAAGCTTCTTGAGGACTCGAACTCTTTTACTTATGTTTCTATATTCCTGGTTGCCTATCACAGCATCTGGCACATAGCAGAGATTTAAGTATTTTAATTATTTATGTGAATAAAATAAACAAAAATAAGTATTTAGCCATAATACTATTTTTGTCCTCAGAGCTTGCCATTTATTATAACCAACACATATATGAGTTCATGCTATCTCTTCTGATAAAATGTAAATTTCTTGAGAACAGAGATTGTCATTTCTGTTGTTGTTGTCTTTGCATGCCCAGCACCTAATAACATGCCTGGTATTATTAAAGTGGAATGTAAGCTGAGTTCCAAAGCTCATTGGAATGGGACTCTCTCCTCATGAGTGGAGATCAATGCCCTGTTCCTGCATGGGTGGCAATGCAGTGTTGATGAGAGTGAGAGAAATGACAGCAACAAGCTCTTGCAGTTTCTTTAGGTTTTTTTCCCTACTTCTTTAGTTGATTCAATGTTTCTAGGTTCCAACTTTGAGAGAAAAAAATGGAAGATGTCAGCTCTATATCAGGTTGTTAAAAAAAAAAAAGACCATGGAAAGAAATGGATACAACAGAAGCTTGCAATCTTCATGATGGCCATGTCCCCAACTTGTTACACTAGAGACTTTCTGGAACTTTCCCTTGGATGAGATCTAGAAGTTTCTCTCATGGTTGAACAGAGTTAAACTCACTCTCTATGGGAGAGTTCCTTCACCCTTTATTAGCTGGAATATATTCTCCTATGTATACTTTCTCTGATTTCTGTTTTTGGTTTTTGATTTTGCTTTGCTTTGATTTGCTATTGAATTGGACAAATGGATTTCTTTGCTACTTCCTATGTGTACTGTGGAACTAGTATTTGGTGCAAAGAGAATCAAACCTTGGATATAAAGACAGAAGTCCTGCTTTGCTCATTAACAAAGCAATTATCAGAAGTTAACCTGAACCTGAAAGCCACATCTCCTAGACCTGATATTCTTTAACTGTGGGTCACAAGTGGAAAAAATGCAAGAAGCCCTGTCCTAGACTACTAATATTTAAAGGAGCAGATAGATATAATTCTAGCTTGGTTCTCTCTCTAAGGAAAGTAAAGTGGCCAAGTTTCTAGATCCAACCTCCTGTTTCCCCTCCTATCAAGAAATAAAGACACCAAAGGAGAAGGGTCATGGGAAGAAGAGGCTAGAGATATCTATTCTCCTCCATTAAAGTCATACAATGACATCCCTATACTAGATATTGGGGTAACCTTGAGTATACAACAAAGTATTAAATAGGAAGGAACATGCTCACTAAAGGCATTTCCTTACCTTAAGAAGGATATCAACTGTACAGTCCAAGCAGAAGGCTTTCCTTCCCTATTAATAAAGAGGTCATCCAAATGATATTATTCTGATTGCATCCAGCTCAGGAACCCTGCAGAGCCTCCAAAATGAGAACCATAATCCCTCAAAAGAGTTCAGTCTAATTATTCATGCTTGAAAAAGCAAGTGAATTAAAAAAAATCTGTTCTCCAGAGTAGGATGCTTATTTGGATGAATGACTAATAGAATTTATCCATCAATCCATACTACATACCTAGGATGGACCATGTAAATTGAATTAGATTGGCAATGCAAATGAGGTAGCCCCAGAATTAAAAGAGAAGGACTAGGATTCTGTTGTATTGCTTTTCAGAAGCTATGCAGTTCTAGTAATGATCCCAAGCTTCTCTGATAAAAAGAAAAAGTCTTACTACTTTTAACACCAATATTTTTTAGATCCTGTTGTACGTCTGCAAGTCATAGAATATTACATTATCTGAAGAACTGAAGATGATCATCATCATCCAAAGGGGGTCAGTAGTGACAGGCACTGTGAGTGTGACAGGGCTGACACATTACATTAAATTACATTTTATGCCTGAAGTGGCATAAGTACTGGGACAAGAAAAATGAATATCTTGATTAAAAATATAAAGATGGGCCAAGTATATGATGAGAGTAAGGTAGTTTATATGACCCTTCTCTAATGGTACCTTTCCCACTGTCTTAAAAAACGATTCTATCTGCTCCCATTTTCTCTATCAGATTGCCCCTTCAATTGTCCCTTCTACTTCTTTAATCTTCAATCTTTCCTTAAGTATTCATTTCTTCCCTACTGGTTTCAAAAAATATCCATTGCCACATGCTTAAGATAACCTTTTGCTGGACTCTACCAATCACCTTGAGCCACCATTCTGTACATATTTTCCCATTCTAGCCAAATTCTTTAAAAATTCTGAATATTCCTCTAACTCACTCTTCAAACCTTTTCATTAGGGCTTTCAGCTTCATTACTCAACTGAAACAGCTATCCCCAAAATGACCAATTCTCTCTTAGTTGTCAAATATTATCATCTTCTCTCAGTTCACATTCTACCTAAACTCTTTGCTACATTTGACACTATCCATCACACTCTTCTTTTTTGGGTTTTGTACCTCTCCTCTCACTGGATTCACCTCCTAAGAGTCAGGCCCTTTGGAGTCACTTTGCTGACTTATCAGCCATATCACTCTCCTCCCCCAGCAAACTCCACCCCATTTCCCAAGGCTCTATCCTTCCTTACCCCTTCTATCTTTGTCTACCTATCTTTTACTGTCTCTCCTCACCCAACAATGTATTCTATCCCATTTTCTTATTTGAACTACAGTCCCATATCATCAACTGCTTACTGGTCATTTCAAACTGGATATCTCAAAGACATCTTAAATTCAATATGTCTACACAAACTGAAATCATTCTTTTTCCTCCTAAACTCTCCCTTCTTCCAAACTTCCAAACTTCTGCTAAAATTATGTCCTCAAAATATTTAAATTCTACTTTATAATATCTATGAATTTCTAGGTTGTTATAATATCCTACGATTTTACTGTTCAGATTTTCTTTCTTTTCTGATACAGACCAGTTTCAAAGGTATGTTCTTGTACAGTCATGTATGTGACCCCATGCACAGTCCATGTGACCCCATGGACCACATTGGTCATGGGGTTTTCTGGGCAGAGATATTGGAATAGTTTGCTATTTTCTTTTCTAATGGAATAAAGCAAACAGGTTAAATGACTTGCCCAGGGGTCACACAGCTATTGTCTTAGGTCAGACTTTAACTTAGGTCCTCCTGACTCCAGGCCCAGTCTCTAGCCCCTGAGTCATCTAGGTGTAGTGATCTCCCCTTGATTCCAATCATATGTTTTAAACTTTAAAATCATAGAAACCTGCATGAAGACTTTGAGAGGAATTCTGATACTGACAATATATGTCAGAGGTAAGATTAGAACCCAGGACTTGCTGAATCTGAGGTAGGCTTTCTATTCACTTTCCACTCTGCCTCTCCTTTTCTAGATACCTTTAATATATTCAATCATGCCAATATAATCTTAAAATATATATATACATAAACATATGTATATATATATATATATATATATATATTCCCAAATAAATCATATATAATTAATTCTACATAGATTCTGTAATGGCCTCATGTGCAAATGAACATTGAATAAACATTTTGGGATAATAATGATATATCATTAAGGATACTCGGAGACTAACAAATATTCTTAGAAAATAAAGGACACCATTAGTTCCAGCGTAGAGAATATTTTGGAATGAGGAAGCTGGTAATTGGTAGGATACTAAGAGAAATCCATTAGTAAAGTCATTTTACTCTTATGACTCTTTTTTCTGTATGAAGCATGGAGATAATATTTGATATGAAATCATTTTTTTTATTTTTGGATCCCCTAGGCAAGAGGATGGACAGGATGAGGAAAGGAAGGGGTGTGCATATTTAAACAGTTAAACAAATATTTATTAAGCACTTACTAGATACAAAGTACCATGCCAGGCACTGAGGTTACAGAGACAGAATACTATCTATACACCTATCTTCAGAGAGCTTTTATTCCATTATGACAGCCTGACACAATTTCGGAGGATTTGATTCCTTTCTTCTGTCCCCTTTTCTCAATAACAGGGTTGCATCTAATCCCTGATTTCCAAAACCACATTTTAGGATCATAGATTTAGAACTGGAAGAGATCTTAAATGTGATTGATTTACTGACTAGGAAATTTAGTGCCAGGGAGGTTGTGATTGACTTAATGTCATACAAGTGTCAGAGTTAAGAGTCAAACCTTAGTCCTCTGAAGCCAAATTTAATATATGTTCTACTGCATCATGAAAGAGTGGCATACTGACACATTAGTTGGGCATTGTAGCAACAAACTGCTTCCGAACCACAGGTAATATACATAAGTGTGGCTAATTGGAAGTTGACTACAATGGAATTTTTTAAATATTCATTTTCCATTACCAAAAGGAATAACATAAAAGAGTTAATCAACTGGAGGCACAATTAAAGCAGCATCATGCAACTAGTGCATGCTATGTATGACCAGGTCAACTGATCAGCTTCTCTTCTAAGTATTAGCAATAATGAACAAAAATAATGATGGGGGAGGGAAATGTCATATCTACTGTATTGCTACTTGAACATAAGCAAAAGTTTTTATTCAAATCACAGTGACAACAAAAAGTTAGGATTTTTTTTTAAATTCACTTGATGCCTTGGACATACAATATCCCAAAATGATTTATAAAGTTAAATAATACAATTACACAGTTAAATAAGCACAGAGGGAGAAGGAAATTAAGAGAGCTTTAGGCAAGAGAGAAGAGAGAAACTTCCAGGAAATATTTAAAAGGAAGAAAAGATAAACTCAATGAGGCACAGAAAAGCAAGAAGGTTGTTCCAAATGCCAGAAGCAATGGAATAAAAGGTTTTTGAGACCATCCCACTGGGGAAAAGTAGGGAAGAAGGAAAAATTGATTCTAGATTTTATGGAAATTCCACTGCTTACTTTTTGTATATAAGAGCTGATAATTCAAAGGAGGTGTTGCATGCCAAAGTTGTTCCCAGACAAATTATGAAAATCATCAGTAAAAATGCCTGAAATATAATCAGGTTTCCAGAGTGAAGTATTTTTTTCATCCTATTGGTACAAAGAACACAATTTGAAGCATGGATAGGAAACAAAGCATGTGTGCTTCATGAACATAAACGGAACAGATGGTCTTTCATGGTAAAAAAAAAAGTCAGTTAACTTGAGGAAAGTGCCTCCACATTCTCCTATAAAGGTGTCTGGTATGCTAGCAAATAAATTTGCACTTAAGTTTTTAGAAGCACGGAGGTTGCATGGAGACTGAAAGAACCAGTCTCAAGTCCAGACTCATACATATTATTTAGGTGAACACTGGTGAGAGATTTAACTTAGTGTTCTAGGTAACTCACTATCAATCAATAAGCATTTATTAAATATCTACTTTGTTTCAATTCAATTCTAGGGATACAAAGTGAGAGAGAGAGAGAGAGAGAGAGAGAGAGAGAGAAGAAGAAGAAGAAGAAGAAGAAGAAGAGAAGAAGAAGAAGAAGAAGAAGAAGAAGAAGAAGAAGAAGAAGAAGAAGAAGAAGAAGAAGAAGAAGAAGAAGAAGAAGAAGAAGAAGAAGGAGCAGGAGGAGGAGGAGGAGGAGGAGGAGGAGGAGGAGGAGGAGGAGGAGGAGGAGGAAAAAGAGGAAAAGAAAAGAAAGAATCTTTAAAAATGCTTACAGTCTATTTGGGAAGACAACACACACATAAAAGCAGGTAAAGAATAAATGTAAAATAAACATATGGTAATTAATGAGGAGGGCACCAGCAGCTGGGGGAAACCAGAAACGGTTTTAGATGTTGTTTGAGTTGCATATTAAAAGATAGGAGGGATTCTATAAAGTGAGCATAAGGAGAGAGTACATTCCAGGAACAAAGGATGACTGCTACAAAGACAGTATATGAAGGAGGAAGAGGGGAGAGAGATTAGGAGGAAAAGAAAAATGAAGGGAGAGGTCCAGAAGATGATCACAGGGGTGGCAGTGCCTGGACAAGGCATGGTCAACTTGGCAGCAAGTGGATCCACCAATCTCAAGGCCCATTCCCAGGCTTATCACTGCAGGGCTGGGATCTGACAGAGATGGGTAAGAGACAAATGCAGGGTCTGTGGCAGTGGCAGCAGCTACTCTTGGCACTACCAACCTCCAGCCTGGAAATTTTAAAACCACTTCTCTGAACTTCCAGGGACCAGCTGCTTCAATTCCCCCCCCACCACCCCTGACCCTGAAAACACAGTAATTATTTCCCCAGAGCAAAATTTTTAACAGTAAAGTCTTGGGAACCATAGAGGAAGGGTGTGGCTAAGGCCCTGACTCCACATTAGTAAAAAACAAACTGCAAAGATAAAGGCTCTAGAATCCTATTATTGTGAGCAAGGGGAACCAAATTCAGAAGGAGACAGTATTGGCTGCACACCCACAGCTGAAGCCTCAACAGGGAATGTGAGCTGGTCCCAAGCACAGAAAGCAGTCTTAGAAGAGCTCAAAAAGAACTTTGAAAACCAAATTAGAGCAGTAGAAGATAAAATGAATAATTCTTTTTTTTAAAACAAATGCTTTATTAACTTCTGTTTTACATCATTCATTTCCACCAGATTTTGAGTTACAATCATCCCCCCCCCCATTTTGCCCCTACCCACCCTCCCAGAATAGCAGTCCTGCAAGATATCATTTCCTCCAATCTGCTCTCTCCCATACCCCCTTCGAATTTTCCATTAGAGAAGGTGAATCTTTGTGTCCCAATGCCTGAACATCTTATCTCCCAATTACAAGCAAAATAGTATTAATAATAGTATTTATATATATTTGAAACATTTCATGTTAAGACCTCAAATTTCAGATCCATTTCCTTCCTCCCTTGTCACCCATTCCCTCTGGGAAGATAAGTAATTCAGTATTTGTTGTACATGTCTAGCTATGCAAAACATTATCATGGTAGATATATTGTACAAGGCTGCTTATAATTCCCTCCCACTCATCCCACCCCCAACCTGGTCCATTCCCTACATGATCCTGTCCCTCTTCTATAGTGGGTACTTCCAACCTCCCCTCCCCCCAAGGATGCCCTCCCATCCATCATCCCTCCTCTCATCCTCGTTCCCCCTGTTCTGCTGTAGGTTGAGATATCCCATTTAGTATGTATGTCATTCTCTCCTTGAACCAAATTCAATGAGAATGTAGTTTTGCCTTTTTGCCTTCCTATTCTTCCCCTCCCTTGCAACCACTTCCCCTTGCTTCTTCTACATGAGATAGTTTACCCTACCCTGTCTCTCCCCATCTCCTCTTGCCACTTTCCTCTCTCACCTCATAATTTCATCCCTTAAGTATCATTCCTTTCTAACAAATTCAACCTATGCCCTCTATCCATATATAACTGTAACCATATACACACACATTCACATATGTATTCATATGACCACAAACCCTTTTTCCATTATTTTCATAGTGAGAAAGATATCATCAGTCACAGTTATTGTTTTTCCATATAGGAATGTAAATAGTTCAACTTTGATAAGTTCCTTTTGATTTCTTTTCCCTGATTACCTTCTCAGGCATTTATTGCTTCCTGCGTCTGGATGTCAAATTTTGTATTCAATTCTAGTTTTTTCCTCAAGAATGCTTGGAAGTCCTCTATTCCACTGAATGACCATGTTTTCCCCTGAAACAAAATACTCAATTTTGCTGGGCAGGTGACCCTTGGGTTCAGTCCCAGTTCTTTTGCCCTCTGGAATATCGTATTCCATGCCCTTCAATCCCTCAGTGCAGAAGCTTCCAGGTCCTGTGCTAGTCTGATTGTGTTTCCACAATACTGAAATTGTTTCTTCCTGGCTGCTTGTAGTATTTTCTCCTTGATCTGGGGATTCTGGAACCTGGCTATAATATTCCTGGGAGTTTTCTTTTTGGGATCTTTTTCAGGAGGTAATCGGTGGATTCTTTCAACCTCTATTTTGCCCTCTGGATCTAAAACATCAGGGCAATTTTCCTTGAGAATTTCTTGAAGGGTGATTTCTAGGTTCTTTCTTTGATCATGGCTTTCAGGTAGTCCAATAATTTTTAAATTGTCTCTCCTGGATCTATTTTCCAGGTCAGTGGTTTTTCCCATGAGATATTTCACATTGCCTTCTAATCTTTCATTTGTTTGCATCTGCTTAACAGCATCTTGATTTCTCATAAAGTCATTAGTTTCCATTTGCTCCAGTCTAACTCTGAAGGAATGAATCTCCTTAGTGAGCTTTTGAGATTCTTTTTCCATCTGGCAAATTCGACTTTTTAAGGCATCCTTCTCCTCATTGCCCTTTTGGGCCTCCTTTGCCACTTGACTTAGTCTATTTTTAAGGTGTTGTTTTCCTCAGTCAGGCTGTTGACCCTCATTTCATACTTTTCCTGCATCCTTCTCATTTCTCTTTCCAATTTTTCCTCCACTTCTCTTATTTGATTTTTAAAGTCCTTCTTAAGGTCCTCTATGGTCTGCAACCCACTCATGTTTTCCCCTGGGGCTTTTGGAGCAGGACTTCTGACCTCACAGTCCTATTCCCGCTCTATGCCCCCAAAATAGGAGTCTAGGGTTGCATTTTTCTGTTTCCCTTGCCTTGGCATGTTGCCACTTGATTACCTGACTTTTGGGCTTGTTGCCACACTATGGCTTTAAGGCCAGATAGAGGAATTTTGGTCCGAACGTGTGGGGGGCAACTTCCGTTTCTGGCAAGCTGTAAACCCACCCATGACTTCCACCCTAGATTACAATCCAGATCCAGGGAGGTTAAAGCAAGAGCGATTACCCCCCCAAGACTGATCGCTGGATCTCCCTACAATTAATTGCAGGCTGGGAGCTGGAGCTGCCTCTGAAAAATACAAAATGGCATGTCTCCTCAGTGGCTTCTAGCCCCCAGGGGAGGGAGCCGACGCATTCCCCAAATACTGGTCTCAAAGTCCATAGGGCACTAACCTCTTACTTTGTACTAGGCATGTCTATGTTGATAATTCTGGAGTCGCCACAGCTGCTGGTGTTCTGGGGTCTCTCCAGCCAGCTGCTGGCCCTGCCACCCTGGGGCTAAAACCTCTGCTTGGCTTGGCTCAGCTTCCCGCGTGCTGTGCGTGGCCAGCTCCCAGAGCACTGTGCTGGTCCTTCCTCCAGGGCTTCTGGGCTGAACTCAGCAGTGTGTCGTTCTGTGGGTGCTGGGGCTCCAGAAGTTGTTCAGAGTCCCCCTTTCCATAGTTTGCGGGGAATCTGGAGGCAGAGTGGCTTGGATGAGCTGTTTCTACTCTGCCATCTTGGCTCCGCCCCCCTATGAATAATTCTTTTAAAATCAAAATTGTGAAATTAGAAAAACATTACAATGAAGAAAATAGCTCCTTAAAAATAAAAATGTGTGAACTAAAAATGAAATCTGAACATGTGGAAAAGGAGCTTCAAAAACTAAATGAGGAAAATAATTCACTAAAAATTAGAGTCAACCAAATTGAAACTAATGACTCTATGAGGCACCAACAATCAATCAAAGAAAATATCAAGAATGAAAAATTAGAATAAAGATGTAAAATATCTCAATGGAAAAATAACTGACCTGGAAAACAGATCCAGAAGAGATAATCTGAGAATTATTGTCTACCAGAAAATGATGATGAAAAAATGAGCCCGGATAACATCTTCCAAGAGCTCATCAAGAAAAATTGCCCTGAGATTCTAGAAGCAGAGGGTAAAATAGAAATCGTGAGAATACATCTAACACCTCCTTAAAGAATCCCAAATTGAAAAGCCTGCAAAATGTTGTTGCCAAATTCCAGAACTATCAGGTAAAGGAGAAAATACTAAAAGCAGCCAGAAAGAAACAAGTCAAATATTGTGGAACCACAAAGAGGGTTCCACAGGATTTGGCAGCTTCTACATTAAAAGATTAGAGGAACTGGAATATGATTTTTTATAAGGTAAAAGAGCTTGGGTTACAACCAAAGATTACATATCCAGAGAAACTAAGCATAATCTTCCAGGCAAGGAGATGGTCATTCAATGATATAACAGACTTTCAAACCTTCCTGATGAAAAAGCCAGAGCTCAATGGAAAATTCAACCTCCAATCACAAGACTCAAGATAGACATAGAAAGGTAAATAGAGAAACACACACACACACACACACACACACACACACACACACACACACACCTTGTCATTTAATAAGAGCAAACAGTTTATATCCCTATATTGGAATGTGATACCTGTTAATATCATGAATTCTATTACCAATGGCAACATCTAAAAAGGATATAGATAAATAGATGGTGTGGGCATAAATTACACAAAATGATGATGAAAACCTTATTAAGGGCTGCAAAGGGACTGCAGTGGAAGAAGAGGGAAGAATGAAGATGAAAAAGATAAATTGTGCCACAAAAAGTGGCATAAAAACATTATAATAGAGGGAATGAAGGGAGGAAGATGAGCATTATATGAGCTTTTTCCCTCATTGGTTCTGGTGCAAGGAGGGAATAACATAATCAGTTAAGCATAGGACTCTATTGAGAAGAGACATAAAACTTATCATAATAGAGGGAAAGATGGGAGGGAGAAGAGCATTGCATGAGATCTATTCTTGTCAATCTTGGTACGAGGAAGAAATAACATACTACATTAAGTATAAAAATCTATCATACCTTACAGGCAATAGAAGGGGGAAATGGTAAGGAAAGGCGGGGGGGGGGGGGTTAGAAGGGAGGGAAAGAAGCAGTAAGGGAGAAGGGTAGGAAAAGGGAGGGGTCTAATAAGAAGGGAATACTGAGGGAGGGTCCAGTCAAAAGGAAAACTCTTAAGAATGGGAAGGGAGAAGGGGGAAAAAATAAAAGCATAAACAGGGAAGGGAATAGGATGGAGGGAAAGATATAGATAATAATCAAAACTGTGAATGTGAATGGGATGAATTCTCCCATAAAACAGAGATGGATAGTAGAATGGATTAAAAACCATAATCCTATAATATGCTGTTTACAAGAAGCACATCTGAAACAGGGGGATACACACAGGATAAAGGGAAAAGGCTAGAGTAAAATGTATCATGCTTCATGTTAAAAAAGTTAAAAAGTTTAAAAAAAGAGGGGTAGCAATCCTTATCAGACAAAACAAAAGCAAAAACAGATCTAATAAAAAGAGATAAGGAAAGAAACTTTATCCTGCACCATATAAAGGCACAATCTAAAATGAAGCAATATCATTACTAAACATTTATGCGCTAAAGCAGTGCAGCATCCAAATTCCTAAAGGAAAAGTTAAGGATGTTAGAGGAAGAAATAGATAGCAAAACTATACTATTGACTTCAATCTCCGCCTTTCTGAGCTTGATAAATCTAACCTCAAAATAAATAAGAAAGAAGTTAAGGAGGTAAATAGAATCTTAGAGAAGATAGATATGGTAGACCTCTGGAGAAAACTGAATGGGGATAAAAAAGAATATTTCGTCTTCTCAGTGGTATATGGCACATATACAAAAAAAAGTGACCATGTACTAGGGCATAAAAACCTCACAATTCAGTGCAGATGGGCAGAAATATTAAATGCATCCTTCTCAGATCATGATGCAATAAAAATTATATGTAATAAAGGGCCATGGAAGGATAAACTAAAATCTAATTAGAAACTAAATAACAAGAAATTATAGGAACAATTAGTAGCTTCATTAAAGAGAATGACAATAATGAGATAACATACCAAAACTTGTGGGATGCAGCAAAAGCAGTTCTAAGGGGAAGTTTTATATCCCAGAATGCATGCATAAATAAAATAGAGAAAATGGAGGTCAATAAATTGGGCAAGCAACTGGAAAAGCTAGAAAAAGAACAAACTGAAAATCCCCAATTAAATACTAAATTAGAAATAATGAAATGTTATGGGAATGGGAATTTAAGATCTCCCCTGCCCCTAGGCCCTTTGATAGGCTTAAGTGCACCTGGAGCCTGTGGCAGGAGACTTGGTTTTCAGGAATGCCCACATTTGGTGCTCTGTGATTGGACAGTGGGTCAAGAGTGTTGTGACATTCTCTGAGCCAGAAGAAGGCTATACCTTGATGCAAGGCTTTGCTTTGGGGCTCACTTTGAGAAGTGTTGTGTGATTTGACCAGATGAGACTCTGGGCAGCCATTGAGCCCCCCAGCTTTGAAAACCCAGATGTTGGTTGCTTCCTCTCTGGTAACTGCGACTGGGTATGAATGTAATGGTCAGACAGGTGGAAGCCTGTCTGCTTGATATGTTTCTCTGTCTTCTTGTAACTTCTCTTGTAACTTGTTTGTATTCTCTGAAGTTTAGGGTGCTGACCTTTTCCCCCTGAACTAGGTAAATGATATATGTTTGATTAAAGCAAAATTGCTAACCCATTTTGAGTTGCTTTCCTTTAGAAAAGCAGATCTAAGAATGTTTGTTGGCAGCCACCCTAGGGATGCTAGGGTGCTTGCTGCTACATGAAAACCAAAGGAGAGATTAATACAATTGAATTTAAGAAAAATATTGAATTAATAAATAAAACTAAGATCTGATATTATGAAAAAACAATAAAATTGACAGACCTTTAGTCAATATGATAAAAAAGAAAGAATACTCCAAATTGGTAGTATCAAAAATGAAAAGGGTGAATCTACCTCCAGTGAAGAGGAAATTAAAACAATAACTACGAATTATTTTGCCCAATTGTGTGCACATAAATTTGAGAATCTTAGTGAGGATGAATATTTACAAAAATATAAGTTGCACGGATTATCTGAAGGGGAGGTAAACTACTTAAATAACCCCATCTCAGAAAAAGAAATTTAACAAGCCATCAATGAACTTCCTAGGAAAAAAACTCCAGGGCCAGATGGATTTACTAGTGAATTCTACCAAACATTTAAAGAACAATTGACTCCAATACTTTACAAACTATTCGGGAAAATCGGGGAAAAAGGAGTCCTACCAAATTCTTTTTATGATGCAAATATGGTACTGCTACCTAAATTGGGAAGAGACAAAACAGAAAGAAAATTACAGACCATTTTTCCATATGAATATAGATGCCAAAATTCTAAATAAAATATTAGCAAAAAAGACTACAGCAACTCATCATGAGAATAATACACTTTGATCAGGGAGGATTTATTCCAAGAATGCAAGGGTGGTTTAATATCAGGGAAACTATCAGTATAAATTGATCACATCAACAACAAAACTAGCAGAAACCATATGATTATCTCAATAGACACAGAAAAGGCTTTTGACAAAATACAACACCCATTACTATTAAAAACACTAGAAAGCATAGGAATAAATGGAGTCTTCTGTAAAATAATAAGGAGCATCTATCTAAAACCATCTGCAAGTATTATATGTAATGGGGATAAGCCAAAAGCGTTTCCAATAAGATCAGGGGTGAAACAAGGATGTCCACTATCATGCCTCTTATTCAATTTGGTACTAGAAATGTTAGCAGTAGCAATAAGAGAAGAAAAAGAAATTGAAGGAATCAAATTAGGCAAAGAGACTAAGCTATCACTCTTTGCAGATGATATGATGATATACTTAGAGAACCCTAGAGAATCAAGTAAAAAACTACTTGAGATAATAAACAAATTTGGCAAAATTGCAGGATATAAAATAAACCCACATAAGTCCTTGGCACTTTTCACACAAAGTCAGATCTAACTAATTGGAAAAATACCAATTGCTCATGGTTGGGTCTAGCTAATATAATAAAAATGACAATTTAACCTAAATTAAATTACACGTTTAGTGCCATACCAATCAATCTACCAAAAAATTACTTTGTAGAGCTAGAAAAAATAGTAGCAAAATTCATTTGGAAGAACAAAAGGTACAGAATATCAAGGAAATTGATGAAAAGAAATGCTAGGGAAGGTGGCCCAGCCATACTAGATTTCAATCTGTATTATAAAGCAGCAGTCATCAAAACTACTTGGTACTGGTGAGGAATAGAGTAGTGGATCAATGGCATAGACTGGGTACATGAGACTCAGCAGCCAACGACTATAGTAATCTACTGTTTGATAGACCCAAAGATCCCAGTTCTTGAAATAAGAACTCACTATTTGACAAGAACTGCTACAAAAATTGGAACATCGTATGGCAGAAATTGGGCATAGACCAATATCTAACACTGTACACCAAAATAAAGTCGAAATGAGTGTATGATCTAGGTATAAAGGCTGATACTGTAAGCAATCTGGGAGAGCAAGGGATAGTTTACCTGTCAGATTTATGGAGAGGAGAAGACTTCATGATGAATCAAGAGTTAGAGAGCATTATAAGATGCAAAATGGATAATTTGGTTATATTAAATTGAAAAGCTTTTGTACAAATAAAGCCAATGTTAACAATATTAAGAGGAAAGTGGAAAATTGGGAAAGAATTTTTACAACCAATGTCTCTGTTAAAGGCCTTATTTCTAAAATATACAAAGAATTGAGGTGAATCCATAAGAATACAAGCAACTCCCCAGTTGGTAAATGGTCAAAGGATATGAATAAGCAGTTCTCCAAAGATGAAATTAAAGATATCTCTAAGCATATGGAAAAATGTTCTAAATCGCTATTGATTAGAGAAATGCAAATCAAAACAACTCTGAGGTACCACATCTCAATGGCCAGATTTGCTAAGATGACAAAACAGGGAAATGATAAATGCTGGAGAGGATGTGGAAATATTGGAACACTAATACATCGTTGGTGGAGTTGTGAACTGATCCAGCCATTCTGGAGAGCAATTTGGAAGTATGCCCAAAGGGCTCTAAATAAGTGCATACCCTTTGACCTAGCAATACCATTTCTTAGGGCTATATCCCAAAGAGATCAGAGAAGTGGGAGGAGGACCCATATGTACAAAAATATATATAATGACTCTTTTAGTGGTGGCAAAGAATTGAAAATTAAGGGGATGCCCATCAATTGGGGAATGGATGAACAAGTTGTGGTATATGAATGTAATGGAATATTACTGTGCTATAAGAAATGAGGAGCAGATGGACTTCATAATAACCTGGAAAGATCTATATAAAGCTGATGCTGAGTGAGAAGAGCAGAACCAGGAGAAATCTGTACACAATCACAGACACAATATATGTGTGACAACTAACTTCAATAGACTGGGCTCCTCTCAGCAATGTAAGGTTATAAGACAACTCCCAAAGACTTATGATGGAAAGAGATATCCCCATCCAGAGAAAATGAAGAAGAGCTGTGGTCCAGGATAGAATTTTTGGAAACAGATAGTTGGACAGTGTAATGCAGTTAATAAATCAGCAAAGGAGTCCGAGGAGTGGAAGAATAACCAGGAAAATGAATTGTCAGAAAATCCACATAGAAAACAGAAGAAAGATCATCATATATACAAATTAAGAAATTTGCCAGTAATTTTGATGAGAGCCAAATCCAGACTGAAGAGGGAAGAGGAATGAGATAAAGAGAAGAAGTGGAGGGAATAAGTATATATAGCATTTTCTATGAGATATACAGGATGGTAGCTTTAAGGGATAGTAGGATCTAATAAAGCTTTTTTGTTATTGTTTGTTTTATTTGGTTTTGCTTTTGCTTTTGCTTTTATTTAATGGGAGGACTTAGGGAAGGATTTTCAAATGCCAGAGGCAAGAAACTAGAAGTTATCCAAAAAAAAAAAAAAAACACCAAAAAAAAAAAAAACCTAGAGAAAAAGCACGGATAACCAAGGGCAATAACCAGGGAAAACTAAGGGAAGATGGGAGCAAGGTGTAATGGCAAGCACAGAAGTAGTTCACACCTTATTTCAGCTATTGAATTAACACCTTATTTCAGTTCAGGTTTCTTTTGAGCCTTGTATCAAGTTTGTTAAGAAACAGAATGTGTGAACCCCACAACTTGTGAAACCTAGAACTCATGAACTCCTGAAACAGGAAGAGGAGGACCTAATGACCATACATAAGGAGAATTTCCATGATAGAGACAGCAGAACTGAAAAGAGAACTCTTGTGGTGGCAGAGTCAAAAAGGAGAAAACTTATGAAATCATGGCACTCTGTTTGTCTGTTCTGTCTGTGCTGATGTTTGTTTGTGATACTTTGTACAGAAGCCCTGGAACCTTACTGGAAGCCCTGAAAGAGGATTTTCTGATTGTATGTTTACAGAAGTCCTGGAGGAGGGTTTTGGAGGCCTGGGACTTTACTGATGATTTGTGCTGACCTCTTGGACTTTGTTTGTGGGTCTGTGTTGATTTCTATGTTGATGATTTGTGTTGAGTTATCAGACCTTGTTGGTGGGTGTGAGTTGATTTCACAGGCAGATAGTGAATTGATGATGGTGCCAGCAACATATATGCATATTATTGTGCCTCTGTCAAGCTTTGTCTTCCCAGAAACAGGAACTGTGAAGGGCTTGAGGTGGACTGGACATTGTGAGCTTCAATATGGAATGGGAACTGGATGAACAACTGGACAAGGAGCTGGAGAAGGAATTGGGAGCTGCCTGCCTTTGAACCCAGGTGACAGTTGGAACTGGAACCATGGAAGCTGAGAGACAGGGGCTCAAGTCAAGCTGAAAGAAGACTTTACTTGAATACTGTGTACTGACTGAGAAGATTATGATTTACTGTGACCTAGAGGTAGAGAACTTTGGCTTCTGTACTTTGTGATTGAATTTAAGGATTTTGTGATTTACTAAATGAATGTACTTTGTTTAAAACTATGTGACCACTTTGGTGAAAACTATGTGGCCATTTTAGTGATAAGTTGTGAGTTGTGACATGGCGAATGCTGTATTTTGATTTTCTATGATAAGTTGTAACATTGTAAATGCTGTACCTTGATTTTCTGTTAATATTTTGCTCTGATTTGTTATTGAATAGAGAGCTCACTATACTGTGTAATCAGAATCTTGAAAGCTGTTCACAGCAGCAGTCCTCTGGAAAGCTGCTAGTGTGTGGCTTTACACAAGGTCATAATAAGGAAGAGTTGGCCTTGACAAATAGATGGATCGCCTAATTACCAAAGATGAGAACCAGAGAAAGTTAAAAAGTGTTGGTACCTTGTGCAGAAATACAGGATTTTTGCAAAGGTATGAGATTGGGGAAAGGACAATGAGTTCTATTTTTGACAAAGGATGTATGTTTCAGGTAAGTTCTTCATTAGCATTAGCATAGTTTGAGGAAGTTTCCACACAAGGCAGAAGGTTCCACAGATCAATGAAATCACAGATCTTTTCTCCTCCCCTCCCCTAGCACTGGGCACATGCACACACACACACACACACACACACACACACACACGCACACACACGCACACACACAAATGCACACACATGAAAAAAGCAGCAGGTGTCCTTGGTAGAACATCACTGATCTTCACTTCTTGACCTCTTAGTTTAATCAAACTTCTTGGTCTTCCCTCTCTCCTCAAGATTTCCTTGTTATGAATGGCATCCTATTCTGTGTATAGTACTGTGTTACACTATTTTATGTAAGTCTTTTTCAAAGAAGTAATTACTGAATCTAATTAAGTAGACCCTCTTCTGCCAGCCCCTCATCCTGTCCCATATATGGGATACTCACTGAAGTTCAGGTTGGAAATTAGGACTCTGGAATTAAAAAAAATGAATGAGCATACCACTGACAGAGAATCTGAGCCTGATTTTCTCTCCTACTCATTAAGGCTAATTTATGGTTCCCTTTTGAATATCTTTAGTCTTTGATATCCACGTGCTCTGAAATTAAAGTGTTTGCAATACAGCAGACTACACAGACAATATTATATTTTCTCAAAAACTACCCTTTATTAAGAGGTAGTTTCTACAGATTTTAGAGTCCTTTTCAAGGCCTTTCAACTAAAGATTTTGAACAAGACAAAATATAGCATTTCTATGATAGGTACATGTATCTGTAATTCATGACTGATTATGACTATGGGTCACTATTAAGATCAAATTGACCCTGAAATTGAACCAACAGCCCTGAAGGAGGCACACACAATGGAACTGGCTTTTTTAATTCTCCTGGGATCCATTGTGATCTCTGACTGCAATAGCTCAGTGGGAACAAGAAAAAGTTGCTATGCTATTTTGAGTACAGAGGAAGGGTTAAATGGAAACAAAGCCAAGGGAAAAATAAATGAAATGGAGCATAAGCCAAAAAATTTAGCTCTTTTGACAACATCATAAAACTTGCCTTTTAATCTCATTTCTCTTCCAGTTGAAAAGGGGAAAGCTCCAGTGGAAAGTTTTTCCTTTTATGTCTCTCTGGCTACCAAGTTGAACCTCTCAGAGAACTCCTGAGGCCCCGACTCTCCCATAACTAATAAATTATAATACAAAGCTCATAATTCCAATCACTTCTACAGTTTCTTGTACTTTGATCTGTTGAGCTACTTGGTCTGTCAGACAGCTTTCTTAAAGCCATCATCCAATAAGGATCTGTTTATCAAAAATGCTGCAATTCAAACAAGAAAGCAATGAATATAAATAGTCCAAAGGAGACACTATCATTAAAATAGCCTTAGCCTACCCAGTTAAGTGAAAACATATGTTGATAAAAGTTGACTGTATCATCAGAGCTTACTCTTACGGCTTTCGTTTGATCTCTCAGTTCAACCTCTTCCTCCTCCCCATATTTCAGGCTAAGCACAATATTCCTTTGTCTCCTTAATTATCACAACAGCAGCCTTGCAAACGAATGTAATAACTTAATTGTACTTATTTTTTCCTGCTATACAGTTTAGGGGTGGTTCTAACCAATTACCTTTTCCAATTATTTCCTCTGAGGTGGCTGTTATAGAAAAATGAGATAAAAGACAGGTTCAAAGGCACTTTTCCCCCTGTGCCAGAACACACTTTAAGTCTTAGACTGTCAGTGTTAAATGCAACCTTAGAGGTCATTTTGTCCAATACCTTCATTTTACAAGTGAAGAAACTGAGGCCTAAGAAAGGGAAATAATTTGTCTTAAGCCTATTTGCAATAAGAGGCTTCTAATAGCTTCATTTTCTTATGTGCACTTACCCTCTATGCAATTATAAAATGTAGTCACTGATGCATACCAGGTGCATATTTTCATCTGATATCACAAATCTAAAGACAAAAGAAGGATGGAGAAAAGAAACATCTACAATGTTCATCAAGTAAACTTTTGGTCATATAATGGCCATTTAAAAAAAATCACATTATGGATTATAAGATTTAGAGACCTATGTGCTTGTTATTCCTCACATATGACACTTCATCTACCCACCCCATGCCTTTGTACTGGCATGCCCTCTTCACTTTTATAGGTCAGTTCATGTAGCACTTTCTTTATAGCACCTTTCCTGATTCTAAACAGATGTTGGTTCCTTCCCTCACCACAATTAACTTGTATTTCATTTGTGTATATCTTTGATGTGCTTATATGTGTACATAGTATTTCCTCCAATACAATATAAGATCCTCAAAGGCAGAGATTATTTCATTTTTATCTTTGTATTATTAGCATGTAGCACAATGTTTTAAGGAAAGCTGGGTGGTATAGTGGATAGAGTACTGGACCTGTAGTCAGGAAGACTCATCTTCCTAAATTCAAAGACAGGTACTAGCTTTGTGACCCTGGGCAAATCACTTCATTCTGTTTGCTTTGGTTTCCTCATTTGTAAAATGAACTGGCAAAGGAAATGACAAACCACTCCCTTCACTTTGCTAAGAAAATTCCAAAAATAAAAGTGAAGAGGGCATGCCAGTACAAAGAGTTGGACACACCTGAACAACAACAGTGTTTAACACATAGTACGCGCTTAGGCAGAAAGCAAGTGCATAGCTATTAGGTATACACTATGGGCCAGACACTATTCTATGTGTTGGAGTTACAAATAAAAGCAAAAAGAAAGACATTTCTTGCATATTCAGAGATTAGATTCAAATGGATAGAGACAATATACAAAAGCGAGCAGTAAGGTAGGGTGGGGGTATAAAGGATGAAGGGGACATAGTTGTGAAATCCAGAAGATCATGAGCAGAACCAGGAGGGAAGTTTAGCTGGCTTAGAACCCTCCACAAGATGGTAGCTCTTGTAGGAAGGCACTAACAGGAGAAGGAGCCTGGCCCGGTGGAAAGAAATTCCAGTGTGAGAAGGCTATGAAGAGTGGACAGTAGTAGTCAAAGATAGAAGATCCAAAAAGCTGTATATGTAAGGGTGGGTGACAAGGAAGGAAGGGAATGAATTTGGAATTTGAAGTTTTAAAATTAAATGTTTCAAATATATATATAAATACTTAATACTATTTTGTGTATAATTGGGAGATAAGATGTGCAAGCATTGGGGTACAAAGATTCACCTTGCCCTAATGGGAAAGTTGAAGGGAGTATGGGAGAAGATATGGGAGAGAGCAGACTGGATGAGGGAATATCCTGTGGGATTGCTATTCTGGGGTGTTGGGTAGGGGGAAAATGGGGAAAAATTGTAACTCAAAATCTGGCGGAAATGAATGATGTAAACTAGAAGTTAATAAAACATTTGAAAAAAAAAAAGAATTCTTTGTCGTTGTTTGTCCTTCAAAGAGGACCAATGATATCATGAGGGTGATGTCTTAATTTGCATATGAATTGGATTTAAGTGATGCAGAGTTACACAAAGTTGTCAATGGTACTCTCTTCCAGAGTCATCAAAGTTCAGTGGCAAGACAGAAATCAGGTTGACTGGTGATGGCATAGGTTGCAGTGGATGACCTTGGTGTCTTTGATGTCTGACCAAGCTATAAGTGTTCCACAATGTCTGCTTCAGTCACCTACATTGTCATTGGAACAAATTGTTCTCATTTGCCCCTTCCTTGGGGAAGTCTTCCATACTTAGGGTAGACCCCCTCCTAACTCACCAACAGTTTTATAGGCCATTGGTTACTCTCAATCTGGTTTAGCCTGACTGTCAAGACAGGGATAGACTGTATGCCTATTGATTGGTCTGTTTTTTCTAGAATCCATATATTTCCCCTGTTTATATACTAGAACATGTAGACCAGTATCACTGGTTTTTCTGCCATATTTCCCAATCTCCATGACCGGAGATTATTAGCAGGTATCCTCCAGTTACATCTTCAAGTTATTTCAGTGTTTGGCCATATAATTAATTTAGATCTAAAGGCTTGATCTCAAAATAGCCAGGTCCTCTTTTATCATTATGTCCCTTTTCCTGGGACTTCAATTGCTTTTTGAAAAATTTTCCTTTAACTGTGTTTGTTCAACCCCTCAATTTTCTTATAGCATATTCATGAATGGAAAAGCCTAAAACAGTATAGCATCTGAATAATTTTGCATTCTCTCATTCACCTATTAATGTTATATCATCTATCCCAATTAGCTCTTCTTTTCTTCTTCTTAGTATTTTCATAAGCCTTCATTCATGCTGGGCTTTAATCTTTATGACACTAATTTTATAGATGTCAATAAATCACTTACATCTTCTTCCTTCTTTTATGCATTTTAGAAAGTATTTGCATTCATTGTAGAGCTCTAGGTGCAGCTATACTGGTTTCTTTAGTTGCCTTCCTCTTACTCATCAACCAATCAGCAGTTATTTATGTTTTTAAATTACATAATTTATATATTTTTAGTTTTCAACATTCACTTCCATATCATTTTAAGTTCTAAATTTTCTCTCCCTCCCTGCCCCCCTCACCCCAAGACAGCATGCAATCTGATATAGACTCTACATATACAATCACATTAAGCCTGTTTTCACATTAGTTGTGTTGTAAAGAAGAATTAGAACTGGGCCAACTAGGTGGCAAAGTGAATAGAGCTCCAGCCCTGGAGTCAGGAGGACCCTAGTTCAAATCCGGCCTCAGACACAACACAAAAACTAGCCGTGTAACCTTGGGCAAGTCACAATTGCCCTCCAAAAAGAAAAAAAAAGAAGAAGAAGAATTAGAACTAATGAGAGAAACCACAACAAAGAAACAACAAGGGAGCAAATAGTGTGCTTTCATCAGCATTCAGACTTCATAGCTCTTTCTCTGGATGTGGATAGCATTTTCCATCATGAGTCTTTTGGAGTTGTGTCAGGTCCTTGCACTGCTGAGAAGAGCTAAGTCTATCAAAGCTGGTCATCTCACAATGTGGCTGCTACTGTCAGCACTCATTTATTAAGTATGTACTATGTGCCAATATCACCAGTTGTCCTGGAAGAGAGTGCGGCTGACAGCTTTGCACATCTCTGCCTCATTTAAGCAGCTTCATATACCTCTCTTTACCTCCCCTTCCCATCAAGATCTAGTGCAGACACCCAGTTGTCTTAGTCTCCTGAGCTCAAGCAATCCACCAACCTCAGCCTCCCCAGTAGCAGGGATGTGTGTGTGGCACCACCTCTGACTAGTCTGTCTTCTTGTTTAGGAAGACAGCTCTAGCCACAAAATCATACATACAGATATATATATATATATATATATATATATATATATATATATATATATATATATATATATATATATATATATATATATATATATATATATATATATATACATTTGTAAATTTTAGGAAATGTTTCCTCATATTTAGTGCATTTTTTACTGTGTACAACATTTTCTTCTTAGTTATTATAAACATTAAGATGTTTGGTTATTTCATTTATTAGATAAGGATATCAGTGCAATGATATGTTAATTAAATGAGAGGTTATTTACTGAGACTCTTTTGGGGAAGAAATATGAGTTGACAAAAATAGAAATAAAGCTGAACTGGGAAAGCAATATACACAGTGTTTACACCAAAACAAATCAGAAAAAAGAGGAAATGATTCTATTCAGTTAAAATGACCACGCATAGAGTCAGAGATGAGACAATGAACCTTCTTTTTTTCTTTGCAGAGCAGTGGACTATGGGTATGAAACACTATACATGAAGTCAAACATAGAAGATAAAATGGATCAGTTTTGTTGGAAGGCCTTTTCTTCTATTGCTATACTTTGTTATAGGGAGTGACTCCCTGACAAGGGAGAAGGACAGAAATTGGAAATTAAGGTGAAGAAAAGGTACAAATACATATTTTTTAACCAAGACACATCCTCAATCCTGACACAGCCATGTGGATGTACACACATGTCTATAGCTGCCATCTTAGTTCAGGTCCTCATTGCCTTTTACCACATCTCCCTGCTCCTTGTTCTCCCCTACAAAATCCATACATCATGAAAATGCCTGAGGGTATAAAGTTCCTGAGGGTACAAAATGAAGAATATCATTCCCATACTCAAAAATCTTCAATGTTTTCCTATTAACAAACTCCTTGGTCTTCCATTTAAAGCTTTCCATAATCTAGCTCCCATGTACCTTTCCATACTCACTTCATAGTACTCTTTGTCAATCACTTTAGTTTTTTGTCAAATGAGATGACTAGCTGTGCAACCTGACATTGTATCTCCCATCTCTATGCATTTTAAAAACCATTCCCCATTCTGGAAATGCACAGCCTCCTCACCTTGCCTATTACAAGCATTCTATTCCCTAAGACTCGGATTAGGTACCACCTTTTCTGCAAAGATTGCCCTGTTTCTCTCGGTTCTTATTGCCTTCTTATTACTCAAATTGCCTTCTATTTATTATCTTATGTCCATATTGTATCTCCCCATGAATAAGTTGTGCAAAATCAGAGACTTTTTAGTTTTTGTCTTTGTATTACCATTCCTTAGCACAAGTACTTTGCCTACAGTAGATATGTAATAAGTGTTCACTGAACTGAATATGCTCACTCATAGATGTCCTAGTCAGTCAGAAAATAAACATTTTTAAACATCTACTTTAATACAGTCCTTGGCATTGTACTAAGTTCTGGGGGTATATAAAAAAAGTTAAAGATATTGCCTGCCCTTAAGGAGCTCACAATCTAATGTGGAAGACAAGCAAATAAATATGTAAAAATAAGCTATATACAGGATGGATTAAAAAAGAATGAAAGCACTAGAACTAATATGGATTAGGAAAAGCTTCTTAGTAAAGTTGGAATTTTAGTTGGAACTTGAAAGAAGCCAGGGAAGCCAGGAAGAGGAGTTGAGAAGGAGAACATCTAGGCATGGTGTCAGCCAAGGAAAATACAGAGGGAAGAGATGGAAAGTCTTGTTCATGGAATGGCAAGGATGGCACTATCACTAGACTGAAGGGTCCATTATGGTGAATAATGTAAGGCAGTAAAGTAAGACTGAAAAGGTAGGAGGGGGTAGGTTACAAAGGACTTTTAATGCCAAACAGATGATTTTGTATTTGATCCTGGGGTTATATGAAGCCAGGGGAGTTTATTGATGGAGTGGAGAGAACAGGGGGTGACATGGCTGACATACACTTTAGGAAAATCATGTGGGTGTCTGAATGAAGGAGAGGAGTGAAGAAAGACTTGAGACAGCCAGACTCACCAGTAGGCTACTGTAATAGCCCAAGAATGGGTTGATGGGGGTCTGTACCAGGGTGGTGCCAGTATCAGAGAAGTGAAGGGAGCATTTTTGAAAGATTTTGCAAAGATAAAATCAATAGGTTCTGGCAACAGTTTGGATATGGATGAGTGAGACATACTGAGGAAACAAGGATGACACCCAGATGACAAGTCTGAGGAACTGGGATGGTGGTTTTGTCCTCTATAGTAATAGGGAAAATGGTTGGGGGTGAGGGGATGGGGAGGGAGTAGGGTCTGTGCTAGTGAAAAAGGTGAGCTCCCCAGGGAGGACAATTTATACATGCACAGGGACCCAGATTTGATCTTAACTCTATTGCTCCCTGGTCTTCACTTAGGTTTCTCAGGATCTTTCCATAAAGTGAAAAAGATTAACACTATAATTGATTTTGTCTGTTATAGGCCCAGCATAAAGTGGTGGCTCCAACCCACAGTTGTCTGACATAGTCAACTAATGACCATTTAATAAGACCTAAAGATATTTCAACATCTTCAATGAGAAGTTGACAGGCATGATGACAATAGATATTTCCCAATTCTCTGAATGAAATTGTCCATATACTCCAAAGGGAAAAATAATCAACCTCCCAAACAAAGATTCACACCCTGTAAACTCATCAGGTTGAACCAGGAGCTCTCTTGACCAACCAAACCCCCTACTGCCAGGATCTTAGACAGCATCTAATCAGATACTCTTGTTTTACAAATGAGGAAAGTGCCCCAAGAGAAGTAAATAATTTGTCAAAGGTCACAAAGGCAGTAAATGATGGAGCTTGCATTTGAATTCAAGTCCTCTGACTTTGAATCCAGCATTCTTTTCACCAGATCAAGCTGTATTAGACAAAAGCCTGGAGCTGAGGATGAAAAGTTCTGGAGGGGATGACTATGTATGAGTGGCTGACCATCTGTAATAGCAAGCACTTTGACACACTCAAGATGGTCTGCTAGCACAGGTTCTTTTGATGTGCTTTATAAAGGAAAGACAGTTTTAAAGGGGTTAACAATCCTACTTTTAAGTATACTCACTAGTTTAGGGGAAAGATCAACACCCTGAAATTGGAGAAAATACAAGCAGAGAAATTAGCACTATGATCAACAGACAAGGCTCTGTCTGAGTAAAGCAATATTGCTATACACTTTACATACATCACTGGATTGAGGGAACACAGACATCTAATCTAAGCAGTTGTGGGGCTCTGAACACATGGCTACTCAGAGTCTCAACAAGGAAATCAAAAGATCCTTCTCAAAAGCGAGCTCCCAAAGCAAAATGCCCACCTTCCAGAATATATAATAAAGTCTTGCCCCCTGATTGGCTCAGAGTCAGAAGGCATGAAGCCTACTTGACTCAATACAGCTGTGAATTATCAGGGTTCAAAGGAGACTGATCTTTCAGATGTTTACAATTTATCCTGAGTCTGAGAAACTAAACTCCAAAAACAAGAAGAAAACAGCAACAACAAAAATCCCACCTTGCTTCCACTCAAACTATCCCTATACAACTCTTTGAATTGATTAATGCATTTCTTGAACACTGAATAGCATGGATGTTCCTGGATGTTGTTCAGTTGTTTGTGTTTGATTCTTTGTAAGCCCATTTGGGGTTTTCTTGGCAAAGACACTAAAGTGATTTGCTATTTCCTTCTCCAGCTTATTTTATAGGTGAGGAAATAGAGGCAAACAGGATTACATGATGTGTTCAGGGTCACACAGCTCATAAGTGTCTAAGTTCACATTTGAACTCAGGTCTTCCTGACTCCAAGCATGGCATTTTATCCATTGCACCATGGAACTGCCCTTATATTCCTGGCTACTGTCCTCAAATATTATAGGGGAATAGATTGGAATATATTTAAACTGATTAATCATCTCACCTGAGATAATTTATCATGGAGTTTTTTTAACTTTCACATATATACTGTCATGCTATATGAGTACTTGGATTGGATGAATGTCCTTTCATTTCATCCTCCTTGCTTGGTATGGTGAGACTAAATGGGAAACTTCTGATAATACCCTTTTTCTTTGGGTGATTATATATTAACAAGATGCTTGTTATTATTATTATTATCTTTTTCAGTAATATCCCCAAGTATCCCTTTCTCTAGGAAATTGAAAAGTTATTTGGAGCAGTGAAGGACATTACACTTCTTATTTGATTGCTATTCAAACAATTGTTAGTTGTGTCAGAAATGGTGTTTCAGTGATTGTGGTTTTCTGGGTTCTTCTATATTTTTGATAGAGAGAGAAAGAGAGTTTCTAAGATAAAATTCAGAAAATATTGGTATAGTTACCAGCTGGATGACTTCACACAGGAAGATGAAACCCAACTGTTTTTTAATAGTATTTTATTTTTTCCCAAAGATGTATCAAGACAGTTTTTAGAATTCATTTTTACAAGATTTTGAGTTCCACATTTTTCTCCTTCTCTCCTGCCCCTCCTCTCTTTCTAAAATAGTAGGCAATTTGATATAGGTTATACATGTGCTATCATAGAAAACATATTTCCATATTAGTCAAGGTTATGAAAGAACAGATAAAAAGGAAAAATGTGAAAAGGTATAAAGTAAGTAAAAAAATATGTTTCCATCTGCAGTCAGAGTTCATAACTTCCTTATCTGGATGTGGATGGCATTTTCCTTAGTGAGTCCTTGTTGTCTTGGGTCATTGTGTTGCAGAGAATAAGTCATTGGTCATCACGCAGTGTTGCTAACATTTTGTACGTTTTCATGGTTCTGTTCATTTCACTTTGCATAAATTCATACAAGTCTTTCCAGGTTTTTTCTGAAATCTTCCTGTTCATCATTTCTTACTGCACAGTAATTTTCCACTACATTCATATACCACAGCTTGTTCAGCCATTTCACAGTTGATAGGCATCCCCTCAAGTTACAAGATTTTGACACTTCAAAAAGTGCTGTTATAAATATTTTTTTACAGGTACGTACTTTTCCCCTTTATGATGATCTCTTTGGAATACAGACATTCTAATGGTATACCTGGATCAAAAGATATCACCAGTTTGGTTGCCCTTTGGGCATAATTCTAAATTGCTCTCAAAAATGGTTAGATCAGTTCACAACTCCACCAACAAAGGATTAGTGTATCAATTTTCTTATATCCCCTCCAACATTTGTCATTTTCCTTTTTTGTCATATTAGCCAATCTGATGGGTCTATGGTGGTCACTCAGAGTTGTTTTAATTTGTATTTCTCTAACTGAAAGAGATTTAGAGCACTTCTTCATATGCCTATAGACAGTTTTGATTTCTTCATCTGAAAATTGTCTGTTCATATCCTTCAACCATTTATAAATTAGGGAGTGGCTTTTATTCTTATAAATTTGATTCAGTTTTTTTATGTTTGAGAAATGAGAACTTTGTCAGAGATATTTGCTGTAAAGATTACTTCCCAGCTTTCTGCTTTTCTTCTACTCTTAGTTACATTGGTTTTGTTTGTATAAAAGCTTTTATTTTAATATAAAAATTGTCTGTTTTATATTTCATAATTCTCTATCTATCTCTTGTTTGGTCATGAATTTTTCCCTTCCCCATACATCTTACTCATAATAGAGTATTATTTGTACTTCTAATCTACCTATGGTGTCACCTTTTATGTCTAAATCATAAACTCATTTTCATCTTTTCTTGGAAAATGGTGTGAGGTTCTGGTCTATACCTAGCTTATGTACTATTGTTTTCCAGTTTTTCCAGCAGTTTTTTTTTTATCAAATAATGATTCTTATCCCCATAACCGAGGTCTTTGTGTTTATCAAACACTAGGTTACTATGGTCATTGACTACTGTGTCTTGTGTACTTAATCTATTCCACTGATACACTATTCTATTTCTTAACCAGTACCAGGCAGTTTTGATGATTACTATTTATGATATAGTTTAAAATCTAGTATTGCTAGGCCATCTTCCTTGATTATGGCTTTCAGGTAGTTCAATAATTCTGATATTATTATTCTTGGCTCTATTTTCCACATCAGTTGTTTTCCCATGGGTATTTTACATTTTCTTCTATTTTTTTCATTCTTTTGAATTTCTTTAATTCATTCTTGATGTCTCATGGAGTCATTAGTTTCTACTTGCCCAATTCTAATTTTTAAGGGGTTGTTTTTCTCAATCAGCTTTTGTACTTTCTTTTCTATTTGGCCAATTGTACTTTTTAATGAGTTGTTTTCTTCAGCAGATTTTTGTATCTCTTTTTCCATTTGGCTAATTTTACTTTTTAAGCAATTCTTTTTCTTTTTCTAAGCTGTCGACTCTTTTTTTCATAATTCTCTTAAATAATTCTCATTTTTCCCAATTTTTCTTCTACTTCTCTTATATGATTTTTAAGCTCCTTTTTGAGCTGTTCCATGAGTTCTTTCTGGATTTAAGACCACTTTCCATTTTTATTTGGGTTTTTGCTCATAAGTGTTTTGACATTGTTGTCCTCTTGTGAGTTGGTATCTTAATCTCCCCTGTCACCATAACTTTTTCTGGTCAGATGCTTTTCTTTCTATTGTTCTTCGGGGTTTTTTTGTTTGTTTGTTTGTTTGTTTTTTGGGGGTTGTTCATCTTGTTTGGACATTTTTCTTTTAATTTGAGCTCTGCTCCCTGGATGGAAGGGATACTGTCTCTGGCTTCTTGTGCCAGGTGCTATAGGTCCTGACTGCTTACCTGGTGCTACACTGCTATTGCCCTGAGGTTCAAAAGGAACCCTCATGTCTGGTGCTGCTCTGAAGGGATAGTTGGTGGCGATGGAGGTTATAGGGGTCTGCCAGCTTATTTGGTGCTGAGGTTAATGTGTTGTTTCTATGTTTCCCCAGGCAGCCACCTGTTTCCTTAAGTACCCACAGGGTTAGCTTCTACCTATGTGCCAGGGGCTACACTGAAGCATGTGTAGGTTGCCAGAGCTGGAGTTTGCCTATTCTCCTGGCTATGCTGAGGTATATGAGGGACCTGGTGCTGGCATTTGCCTGCTCCACTGCACTGGGGTTCAGTATCTACTACTGGTTTGCTGAGGTGGGACTTGCTGCTGGCTTACTTGAGTATCTCCTGTCCTGGACTGTATTCTCCTTTTACCTGAGTTAGACACACCTTTCTTGCCGATCTTCCAAGTTAGGCTCAAAGAGTGTTCACCCCATCTTCTTGTTGGATTTGCTCTTCCCGAATTTGTTTGGGGGCATTATGTTGGGGCTGTTTGGAAGAGAAGGCAATTTATTGTTTATGCCACCATCTTGACTGTGAGAAGTTCCCAAATAGTTTAACCCGAGTAGCAAATTATAGAAATAACAGAGTACTCAGCAACTTCTGCTGTATCTAGTGTTAGCAGCTCCTTCCCCAATTTATACACATTCATGAGGGTTCAGTCAATAACTAGAGGTTCAATGAATATGGGATATCCTGGGCATGCTCACTGTGAAAGTTATAACTCACAAGCCCAGTGTATTTCCCTATAGTAATCTACAAGCAGATACATTTATCTCTTAGTAAAGGCATTTATTAAAATGGCATTACTAAAATCACAATATAACTTTCCCCATAACCCTGGGATGTACTCTTCCATTAATAAACACAATAAGTATACACATGGGAAAAATAACTAGAAACTTAGACTAGAATGGGAAGTGAGGCATACAAGTAGGGAACAACAAGTAGATCAAAGATATTTACTTCTCAGATACTCCAGGTTGGTAGTATCAGATAGAAACAAGGGCTACTAAAGTATACATAAGGCCCTCTATGCATGGCATATAGAATTCATTTAAAATGTAATGTTATCTATGAGGATTTTTTATATTTTTAATTATTTTCTAAAATATTTTCCGATTATATTTTAATCTGGTTTGGGCCAAACTTGAGAGTCATGTGGTACACATTTGGACACCTATTTTTATGTCCTAGTTCTTTCTTTCCTAGTGGAGTGCTTACAAAGCTCCTCACTGTGTGAAGTGACCATACTGGGCAGTTTGCTCAGGTGGATTCAGAAGAGTCTGCTCCCATCACCCCAAATCAATTAACAAAGCCAAGTCTCCCTTCAGTCCATAGCACTCTCTCTCATCTCAGTAGCCAGAAATCTGACTCCTCCAAGCTGTTTCATCATCTAAGTGCTTGCTTCTTTACATCTGTTTGTCTGCAGGATGTGTTTCAGTGTCTCCTATTGTTTAACTTCCACTTCAAAGCAGAAGAAAGATGATGGAAAGAAAATCTCCTTCTCTACCTCACCATTTCCATTTTCTCCTTTACAGGCTGCACTTGGTCTTTACTCAACCTGTAATCACTTGAACTCCTAAGCTCATCCAGGACTTAAGAGTCTAAAATCTTGCAAAGAAATGTCAATTTTTTGTTCATCCAATGAGATGCTTCCCTTAAATTTGCTTTATAGTTCCCTTAAATTCTTTCATATATATCTGGATCACATTAATATCTCCTTATGAGATAGCTGGTGATAGCATGGATAGAATACTGGGAGTCAAGAAGAAGAGTTCAAATTCAGCTTCAGACCTTTACTAGCTGTATAAGCCTGAAAAAGTCACTTAACCTATGTTTGTTTCAGTTGCCTCCACTATAGAATAGGGATAAAATTAACAACTATGTCTTAGGGTTGTTGTGAGGATGAAATGAGATAGTATAGGTAAAAGCACCCAGCATACTTCCACATCCTGGGGCTGGGGCAGGGCATCCCCTAGATCTGGAAAAGATTTGTAAAATTTTTTGGCCCTCTCTTCATACCAGAGAAGAAGTCTGAATATCTATCTATCTATCTATCTATCTATCTATCTATCTATCTATCTACTTATTTATTTATTTATTTACTTATTTACTTACTTATTTATCTATCTATCTATCTATCTATCTATCTATCTATCTATCTATCTATCTATTTATTTATTTATTTATGGGGTGTTTGCAGTACAGTAGAGTAAAATTTAGATTAACTGGAAAGACTTAACATGAACTGATGGTGAGTGAAATGAGGAGAACCAGGAGAACATTGTACACAGTAACAGCAACATTGTGCAATGACTAACTTTGATAGACTTAGCTCTTCTCAGCAATGCAAGAACCTAAGACAATTCCAAAAGACTCATGAGAGAACATCCACATCCAAAAAAAGAACAATGGAGTCTGAATGCCGATCAAAGCACACTATTTGCTATCTTTAATTGATCAACAATGGCTTGTAATATCTGCCTTATATCATTGAAATAACTTATTATATTAATGGAATATGCATGTAGCTATAAGAGAAAGTTTGTATATGATTTAGTTCTTTCGAAGTAAAAGGGAATATAGTAACTTTGTGGATATGTGGTTCATATTTGTTATTTTATGCACAAATTATCCATGAATATCACCAAATTAAGCATACTGTTTCCTCTTCCTTGTGCTTTCTCCCATTGGTTCTAATTCTTCTTTACAACATGACTAATGTGAAAATATGCTTAATAGGAATGTATATGTAGAGCCTATATCAGATTGCATGCTGTCTTCAGGTAGGGGGAAGGGAAATAGGGGGAAAAATTTGGAACTCAAAATCTTATTCAAGTGAATGTTGAAAACTAAAAATTAATTAACTAATTAAAAATGTAAAAATAAAAACTCTGAGAAGCAGCAAAAAAATGGGGTTAAGTATTGGTCATAGGCTATGTGCTATCTGCTGGCCTTTGCATGTTGCCTGTGGCTTCCACAAAACTTCCCCAAAATTCTCATTTAATTTCTTATTACAATCCAAGAAACCACGATGGGGAAAGTCACAATGTGAAAGGGATAACTGTACATAAGCTATGGGGTGCAGAGTGAAGAAGATAATTCCTCTTCCATTACATTAATATAAACACTGAATTGTAGCCAAGATTTCCACTCTCAGGGCTAGGTTAGGCTAGTTGACTTCTCAAGGGCTTTCCAGGTCTGAAAGTCTAATCTATACCCATTTCACTGGATTGTTGTGACAACGTTGTTGTTGACGACAACAACAACAAACCAAATAGGCCTTTTATGAGTGTCTTTTAGTGTTCTGTTTTAGAGATTTTCTGTTCTAACAGGCCAATTTATTATTTCAATCTGAAGATTTGCTTCATATACCTTTCGTACTGATGTTCTCTCCTCAATATATCAAATGTTCTATTATTCTTGGTCTGAGATTTGATATATTCAGTCTTGGGGACGGCTATGTGTAATAGATAGAGCACCAGGCTTGGAGTCTGGAAGACCTGAGTTCACATCTTTTCTCAGACACTTACTAGCTGTGTGACCCTGGGCTATTTACTCAATCCTATTTGCCTTAGTTCCTTCATCTGTATAATGCACTGGTAAAGGAAATGGCAAACCACTCTAGTATCTTTGTTAAGAAAACTTCAAATGATTTCACAAAGAGTTGCATAGGATTAATAGAATAAACAACAACAATACAGTTAATCCTGCAAGACTTTTTAATGAAATCATGTTAGAGATTAAAAACTGGAAGGAAACTCAAAGGTCATCTGGTCCAAATTCCTCTTTTTATTCATGAAGAAACTGAGGCACAGAGAAGCTAAATGACTTTCTGAAGGTTATAAATCAATGCCAAAGGCAAGATATGAATCCAGTTCCTCTGACCCCAGAGTCAGTAGGCTATTGTTAGCACCATACCATATCACCTTGTAAGTCATCAGCCTTCTACCTATCACCTGATTACTGCTTAATTTGGTGGTATTCATGGATAATTTGTGCATAAAATAACAAATATGAACCACATGGCCACAAAGTTACTATCTTCCCTTTTACTTCAAAAGAACTAAGTCATATGCTCTTTCTCTTACAGTTACATGAATATTCCATTAATATAATAAGCTATTTCAGTGATATAGAACAGATATTACAAGCCATTGGTGATCAATTACTGTACCATTGGGTTTAGTCTATTACAATTTGTTGTTGTCATGGAGTCATTGCAGTTGTATCCAACTCTTTCTGTCCCCATTTGGGGGCTTCTTGGCAAAGATGGTGGAGTGCTTTGCCCTTTGCCAGCTCATTTTACAAATAAAAAATAACAACTGAGGCAAAGAGGGTTAAATGCCCAAGAACACACAGTAAATGTCCTAGGCCAGATTCAAACTCAGGAAGATTTGTCCTCTTGACTTCAAGGCTTGGCACGCTATCCATTGTGCCACCTAGCCGTCTTTTTTGAGCTTAACAAATAATATATTTGAACTAATCCCCTCCCACAGTTCTCTCATTTGCTTATGGGTTCTTTGTGATTCTAAATAGCTGACACTTCTGTAGGCATAGAATCTTAAAAGGCAAATAATTAAGTGACAGATTGTGGCAGGAGAGGGAAGGAGTATTGTCCCTGATGCCTAAAAGCAAGAACAAAAGAAAACAAATGAAAGAAACAAACACACAACTGAAAAGCATTCAAAATTATTTGGCCAAATGAGGTTGAAATGAAATGGAAAGTAAAAACACAGGACAACTAAATGTGTTGACTTGTCTGCAGCCAAAATTTTGACCCCTGGAAAAAATTCAGAAATATCCAGAAATACCCCAAACAGAACTCTGGATCTCACCACTATCCTAGTTTTCTGAAATCCTATAGTCCCACATTCAAGTCTTAAAAACCTTACTTGTACATTTCTCACCCTCACATCCAAGGGTATCCTGGTAAATGCTGAACAACATATTCTCTATTTTTTAAAATTTTAATCTACCTTTTTAACAATTTCTCTACCACTTTCTTAAATTGTTTACAAACAATAAAATAATAAAAGCCTTGATTTGTAGCATTTGCCAAATACTGAGGTGTGTAAATGTTCACAATGATTTTTTTAATTAAAAAATATTCATTTTGTTTTTAAACAAATAAAGTGAAATAAAGCAAGCATTTTCATAAAATTTAACAATCAGCTCTCACTAGCCAGTAGGAGGTGGTACCTGCATACCATTGCATCACATTTCTCTCCAATAATGCAAACACTACCCTAATTTAGGACCTGATCATTTCTCTTCTGAACTTTTTCAATAGAATCCCTATTAGTCTCTCTGCTTCCAGGGTTTCTTGTTTCCAAAATGTTCTCCCTAAAACTGACAAATTAATAGTCCTTAGTTACAGGTCTTAACCATTTCACTCTACTGCTCAAAAATCTTCCATAATTCCCTATTAACAGCTCTAAGCTAAAATACTAGCTCCTGAGATTTGACATATGAAGCTTTTCAAAAACTAGCTCACAATAACTTTTCAAGTACTATTTCGTATCACTTCCCTTCATGCATTCTGTGTGTCTGCCAAATTGATGTATTAGCTGTTCTATGAATTCAACATGTCACATCTTGGCTCTTGTACCTTAACAAAAGCTTTCCCCATGATAGAAACAAACTTCTTTATCTCCTTTTCTAGCTTGCTTCAGGGTTCAGCTCAGGTGCTATATCCTCTATGAAAGCTTTCATGATTCTCCCCTTCCCCAGATTTTAATACTCTTTCTCTACTAAAATCACTCATTTTTAATTATCAGCTGTATCTCCCCCAATAGAATGAAAGCTCCTCGAGGTAAGGGATAGTTCATCATTTGTCTTTGTGGCCCAGCATCTAGTAGGGCTCCTTGCATAAAAGGGTACTCAATGAATGTTTGTGGTTGAATTTCATTGAAAGATTTTATCTAGGGGAAGCTTGGTGGTGCAGTGGATAGATCATTGGGTCTGGAGTCAGGAAGATCTGAGTTCAAATTTGATCGCATACATTTATTAGCTGTGTGATCCTGAACAATTTACTTAACCTCAGTTTTCATATATGTAAAATGGGGTGAGATAATAATAGTACCTACCTCCCATGGTTGCTGTGAGGATCAAATGAGGTAGATCTTATAAATTGCTTAGCACAGCACCTGGCACAAAATAAGCAACAAATGCTAGCTGTTATTATTATCATTAATTATAAATAACAGGTGAACCCAGTCTACCACAGTACCCCAAGTCAGAAGTCTACAGATTAAAAAACAGTATCCTCAATCAGACTGGAGTCAGAACAAGCTCAAGTTAAAACCCAAATATGGCAGAATGATAATCCTTCAGGTTGCCACTACATTGCTTTAGGTGATTACAAGTTTTAGAGCAGTGCTTAAGATAATATTTACCTGGTCAATTAACTATTTCTCACATTATCTTATTGTCATATTGCATGCACAAAAAAGTTATTGTGTCAAGTGTCAGTCAGGCTGAAAAATTAGACTGAAGACCACTTAGAGACATTGACTTACATTTGTAAACCAGAATCTTTGCTCAATGAAAACCTTAAAGAACATATGTAGGGAAATAAGGTGGGAAAGGCAAATAGGGGGTCAGTGTTTGGAAACTTGTACTTTATTGGAGTGATTCTGGAAATGAAGTATTTTTAGGTTGACTATTAGCAATTTCGCACTTCTCATTCACATAGAAATGGTCATTCCACTTACCTAAGAAATTTATTCTTCACAACTGAGATATTAAAATTAAAAAATATAAATAAAATATAATTTTTAACATTAAAGAATAAATTTGATGTAAGCAAATTCTACTTAAATTGCTAGATGGGAAAAGTAAATGTGACCATTCCCCCCCCATATAAAGTACGTTCTTCACACATATTCTTTACAACTTGCAGATAAATTTAAGTTTCATTTTA
Organism: Gymnobelideus leadbeateri; assembly: GCA_011680675.1. Lineage (NCBI taxonomy): Eukaryota > Metazoa > Chordata > Mammalia > Diprotodontia > Petauridae > Gymnobelideus > Gymnobelideus leadbeateri. The sequence continues at coordinate 189,723 of WOXC01010159.1, forward strand.
TGAGATTAATAATATTCATTCTGAAGCAATCATCTATTTTGATTTATGAAATTAATTTTGCACTTGCTTCAGAATATTTAGGGATGATTTTGTTATTCTATTTACTGTAACTAATTGACTTTTTAAAGTCACTGGGAGATAAAGCATAACCAAATTAATCATCGTTACTTGGAGGTTATTTGTGAAGGGTCATGCTATGAGGAAAACTTAATAGTTAACTTAATAGTTAAAATAACTATTATATAACTATATAACTATATAACTATAATAACTATTATAACTATAATAAGCAGATTATTCTCGAAATTTTTTTACAACAACAAACCTATAAAATTATTTGAACAAAAGCAAATGTATAATTGAAATCTAATGAGTTAAATAAAATACGAGACATTTTTATGTGGACAAAAAATAAATCATCACAGCAAAGCAAAACTTTAGCAACTTTTCTAATGGTTTATTAATTTTTGGAAGTTAATTGTTATTATGTTTGGAGATAGAGAAGAATCAATTTCCTTTCAATTCAGTTCAATGTATATTATATCTGAAGAGAGAGCAAAATTTTCTTTCAACTCAATTCAATGCAGTTCATTAAGAACCTACTCTGTTTGAGACCCTGTGGTAGGAATATAAACTGGACATTAGGAACTGACATTCTATCAATGGTGTTGGGAGGTGGGACTCAATAGTGTAATGTCAAGCAAAGGCAACTTCCAAGATTCAAAACTACCAGCATAGCAGCCCTCCATTTTATTCAGTGACAAATTAAGAACAGAGAAAATCAAAATACAGCATAATTCAAAATACAGCATTTACCAAGTGTAATTCAATAATTTCCCAGTACTCCTCCACCCCTGGGCAGTACATTCATTTAGTCAATCACAAAGTCCCTGTCTTCAAATGGAGATTAGTTTCCAATCATAAACAAAGTACATTCATTTGGTCAGTCACAGAGCACAAAAAAAAGTCAAAAGTTTCCCACTGGGGATCACAAATGAATTACAATTATCATCAGTTAAGGCCAAGCACCTTCTCAAAAGGGGCAGTATAGAGCACAAAGGTCATCTACCCCTGAGTTACAACAAGGTTAAGATATCATCAGAGCATTTAATACACAAAGAGAGGTCTTTTCTTCTTCTTGACCTGAGGCAAGTTCTCAGCAATCTCTGTTCAGGGGGAGACAAAGCTTAACAAGACCACAAGATACATTGCCAGTGTCTAAAGACAGAGAATGAAATCCACTACACCAGAGAGAGAAATCCACTACACCAGATCCTCCCAGTTCAGCCCTCTCCTTTCATATCAACAAGTCCATCCCACAAGTAGGATTCACCAGCTCTGGGTTTTAACTCAACCTGAAAACCAAGCCAATACAGGGGGATCTTTAAATTCCATTACTATTACAAACAGGTTACAAAAGTAATATATGGGAAATGGCTAACAGGTCAGTTTACTAGGAATGGAAGCAAAAAGAGGGAAAACACATTAAGGGAGGATTAGGAAACTTCTGATGTAGAAGATGGGATTTTAGCTGGGACTCGAAGCAAATCAGGAGGTAGCAATGAAGAGAGAGAAAACTCTGAATCAGTGAGAGGCAGTGGAAATCCAAGAAAAGGGAGATGGAATGTCTTGAGGAAGAGCAAGGAGCAAGAATAAGATACAGAAAGATGGGAATGGTAGGAGGGAGTTAGGATATGAAGGGCTCTGTACAACAAACACAGGGTTTTAAATTTGATACCGGAGCGGGTAATGAATCATTGTAATTTATTGAAAAGGGAGTGACATTGTTAGATCTAAACTTTAGGAAGATTAATTTGATAGCAGAAGAGGATGGATTGAAATGCAGATAGTTAAGGTTGGGAGTCTAACCAGAGGCTATTATAATAGTCCAGGTATGAGGGGATAAGGGCCTGTACCAGGGTGATAACAGTATCAAATGAGAGGAGGCCTGTATGAGAGATCTTATGAAGATAAAATCATCAAGATATGATGACAGATTAGAGATGGTAGGTGAGAGTGAGGAGGTAAAATGATACATAGGTTTCAAGCTCAGATAACTGGGAGAATGATGGTACCATCCACAGTAATTTGGAATTTAGGCAGAGGGGAGTTTTTGGGGATGGTGAAGATAATAAGTTCAGTTATATATGATGAGTTTAAGATGTCTTTAGGAATATGTTTTAAATGTTCAAAACGCAGTTGGAGATATAAGTCAGGAGAGCAATTAGGGTTGTTAAGTAGATATGAAATAATCTCCAAAGAGAGATGAATAAATCCATGGAATATCCTAAGACCATCAAGTAAAATAATATAGAGGGAGAATAGTAAAGAACCAAAAAAGCCATGGGAGACATTCACTATTATTAGGCATGATCTGGAGGAAGGTCCAACAAAGGAGACTCAGAAGTAGTGATCTAAGAGAGCAGGAGAACCAGGATAGAGTAGTATCACACAAACCTAAAAAGAAGAGCATATCAAGGAGAGGATGGTCAGTATTGTCAAAGACTACAAGGAGGGCAAAAGAACTCTTTAAGAAAGCCAAGAACAGAGGGAAAGGGTAAGATCACATTGTTGGGCTTGCAATAGAACTCAGCAACATATCCCACCACTCATCTCCTCCCAGATCCTTAGAGAGAAAATCTACCAAAATAAATCCTTTAGCACCAGCATGACAATTCTTTGAAATTTCAGTTACAGCCTGGAGAACTGAGGAACAGAGAGAGTAGAACAGAAAATTGGGGCAAGACTTAGTGTGTGTGTGGGGGGGGGGGGTGTTGTGTGTATGTGGCTGGGTAAGTGGGTGTGTATGGGTAAAGGGGGAAGGAAGGGAATTCCTGGCACTCCACCAAACCTGAAAGAAAGTAATCAGCATCCAGTTGAAACCAGTTCTGTCCACCCAAAAGTCACTAAGGTAGATACCTAGACTGGCAAACCATGCTTAGGAAGAGGCTAAGATTCTTTGAGATTCAGCCCCTAACAGGTTGGGGGAGGGGGGGAGGGGAAAGAAGGAAAGAAGAAGGGAGGAGGAGAGGGAGAGGGGAATCAGAGAGGGAGTTAGAAAGTCAAAAAGTGAGCAAAAGGGGAAAACAAGGGGGGAAAAGAGACTGAAATTATCAAAGACCTCAGGAAGAAGAAAACTCAAAACCCTTCAACATAAGCATAAAAGTCAACACAAAAATATTAAGTAGATCAAGAAGGAAATGAGAATTATGCCAGCAAATTTATGGCCTATACAGAAAAAGTAATGTGAAGAATGGAAAAGTTGAAACTTAAAATGGTAAATTTAACCAAAGAAACAAGAGAGAAAAAAATTGGTAATGCACAGAAATGAAGGGCAATCTAGAAGAAGAGAAGAAGAAGAAAAACAAAGCAATAACATTAAAAGAAAATATGCTTACTAAGAAAGTAAAACATATTTTGAAAATAAGATACATAGAGACAATTTAGGTCTCCTAGATGAATATGACAAGAAAAAAAAACATCATAATAATACAGGAAAACTGTCCAGAGCTTCTGAACATAAAAAATGAAATATCAATTGAAAGAATTGATAGATCACCTACGGGGGGGGGGGGGGGAGGGAAGCTGCAAACTCCAAGACACATAGGAGCTAAATTTAATAATTCACCTCAGAAACAAGTTCTGCAAGAATTAAGTTTTTTTTAAAAGTCCTTCAAATTGAAAGAAAAAAATTTCAAATAACACAAGACTGCCCTGTACCCACCCAAAAATGTCACTATTTCTTTCATCTTCAAAAAAACCTTACTTAATCTGCCCACCCTCACTAGATATTAATAGCCTTCTGAAGAAGGTTATTCATAAAAGGGAGGAGAGATATGAGATAACAGCTATCAGGGGTGGGCAGATTGAGTAAGGGGTTTTTTGAAGATGGAAAAGACAATGACAGATTTGGGGGCAGTAGGGAAGAAGACAATATGGAGGGAGGGATTGAATATATGTGAGCGAATGACAGTGGAGACAATCTTCTGAAGAAAACAAGATAGAATAGGATCACTCGTGCATGTAAAGGCATTTGCCTTGGCAAGAAGAGTCACCTCTTGGTGTGAGACAAAGGTGAACAATGATGATGATGATGATGACGATGATGATGATGATGACAGTTAACATTTATATACCACCTACTATGTGCCAGGCACTGTGTTAAGCACTTTATAATTATCTCACTTGATCCTTGAAACAATCCTAGGATTATTATGAATTACAATTATTATTGTATATATTATAGATGACAAAACTGAGGCAAACAAGCTAAGTGACTTGCTCAGGGTCACACAGCCCATAAGTGTCTAACGCTGAATTTGAACTAAGGTTTTCCAGACCCCAGGCCCAGTGATGCTTTTATTGTACCACCTAGCCTCATCTCTATGAGATAGAAGCAGAAAATATCTGAGTGGCAGGAGATGAGAAGGAAGAATTAAAAGAGAGTTCTTGGTGAATAGCTTAAATTGTTTCAGTGAAGTATGGGATAAGTTTCTCAGCCAAGAAGGTGGAGAAAAGGGGGCCATGGGAGGTCTAAAATGGGGTAGGAATACATGAATTGATGTAAAGTGAAATGAGCAGAACAAGGAAAACAAGTATACAGACTAACAGCAATATTATATGATGATCAAGTGTGAATGACTTAGCTATTCTCAGCAAAACAATGATCCAAGACAATTCCAAACAACTCATGATGAAAAAAAAAAATGCTATCTACCTCTAGAAAAAGAACTAATGAAGTCTGGATGCAGATCAAAACATACATCTTTTTAGAAATTCCTCTTGTGCTTTTTTTCTGGTCTATGTTTTCTTTATAACACAACTAATACAGAATTACATTTTGCATGACCACACATGAATAACTTATATCAAATTGCTTATCTTCTCAATAAGGATGGAAGGGAAGGAGGAAGGAAAAGAGAGAATTTGGAACTCACAACTTAAAAATAGTTTTCATATTATCATATGTAATTGGGGGAAATAAAATATTAAATAAACATGTTTTTATAAGAAAAAGTATGAGGAAGCATGAAAATGTTATTAAAATCTACTGTATGAAGTAAGATAGTAAATTAATTAGGGAAGGCACTGCCTTGCCACAGTGAGGGCCCACCTGAACTTAGGCAATCTAAATTTTCAAGGGATCTAGTCAGAAAGACTATTTTCTCAAGCTTCAGTCAACAGCACGAGTAAGAACAAAAATCATGGTGAGAATAGTCCAATGTTGAGATTTGAAAGGGCAATATTGACAATAGGATAGAAGGACAAGGAATCTGGAGTAGAGAACAGTGTAGGGATGAACGAGTTCATCAAGGTGTCAAGCAGGGACTTTATTTCATGGATTGAAATATTTATTACTGGATGACAGTGCCTATGAGGGTCTGCCAAATAGATTTTTTAAAGTAGAATATCAAGGGAAAGGAGATAAGTTAGAACTGTTGCTATCATCTGAATGAAGTAGCACAATCTTGATTTGAGCAAGGAGGAGGGTAAAATGAAAGCTCTAATTTCATTGGTACAAGGAGGAAACTATTTACTATTCAGGTTAAACCATTGCTGTCATTGTACAGTCTTGGATTGTCCCCTGGGGAATTGAGAAGTTAAGTGACTTGCTAATATGTGTCAGAGGACTTTAAACCAGACCCTCATAGGTCCAAAGCTAGATCCCTATCCACTATACTCTATGCCCCTTGACTTTTTATGATGAAAATAAAAATCAAAAAGAAAATTTTATTGAATATTTTTGAAGGAAGAAAAATTACTTCATGACAGAATGGATATAAGGAAAAAGGAGAGACAGACCAGCATGGATTCTTAGATTACTATTCTTATTCATCAAGGGAAAAGGGGAAATAATGAAACTTCTATTTATCTAGTAATTTAATGTTATGTAAAATATTTTCCATATATCAACCTCATGAAATAGATAGTACAAATATGATTAGCCTATTTTACAAATTAGGCATCTGAGGCTCCAGGTGGTTAATAATTAGAACTAGAATACAAATCCAGGTCTCCTGATTTCAGGGTACAAAACATTTTCTGATCTATTATTCTATTTCCATTTATCTCTAGTCATACTATTGTTACATTCAATGTAATCATCAATTCGACTACACAGACATTTATTACATAATTAGTATGTACCAGGTTCTAAGAATACAAATACAAGCAGAAAGACAGGCCTGGCTCTCAAGATGCTTATCTTCTTTTCAAAAAAATATTTTATTGGGCAGAGTCAAGATGGCAGAGTAAAAACAGGACTTCCACAGGGCTCTGGCTTCCACCTCCCCCAATTCATATAAAAGGGAACTCTGAACAAACTTTGGAGCTAAAGAAGCCACAAAATGACACAGAGAAGCTAACCTCCCACTGAGGACAGTCTGGCAGGTCGGCAGGAATCAACCAGTGGAGGGCACAGGGAGCCAACCCCCAGCCCTCACAAGCAAGAGGTTTTAACTCCAGAGTGTTCCTGACCATCTGCCAGCTGGAGGGACTTCACATCATCAGTAGCTGTGGCTGTTTCCATAATTAACAACCCACAGATGCTAAGGACAAAGTGAGAGGTCAGTGCAATATGGACTTTGGGAGTGTGTGGGCTTTTGCCCCAGGGGTGAGAGGCTGAGATGACCTGGCCCTACAGCCACAGCCACACGTGGCTGCTTCAGCTCCTGGATTGCAGACTGTAGGAGGACCAAGCAACCAGTCTGAGGGGTAATCGCTCTTGTTTTAACCTGCTTGGATCTGGATTGTGGTCTAGGGTAGAGGTCCTGGGGTGTGCGACGAGCTTGTCAGAGCATGTGGAGGCTTCAGAGAGGGCACCCAACTAATGATTCAGCAGCTGAGAAAACCCCAGCATTTGGGATGGAAGCTCCCCTGTCTGGTGGCAGAGTCCTACTGTGGCAAAAAGCCTAGGGGTCAAGTAATTGAGTGGTGACATGAGCAGGCAAAGGAAACAAAATAAATAGAGCAATCCAACTTTACACTCCTATTTTGGTGACAAAAAGGATCAAAGCATGGAACAAGAGGAAGACAGTGAACTCAGAACACCTGCACCAAAAGCTTCAAAGAAAAATACAAGCTGGTTATAGGCCATAGAGGACCTTCAGAAACAAATAAGAGAAGTGGAAGAAAAATTGGGAAGAGAAATGTGAATGATGGAAGAAAAATATGAAATGAGAGTCAACAGCCTGACAGAGGAAAGTAACACCTTAAAAATAGACTAACTCAAATGGCAAAGGAGGCTCAAAAGGGCAATGAGGAGAAGAATGCCTTAAAAAGCCGAATTTGCCAGATGGAAAAAGAATCTCAAAGGCTCACTGAGGAGATTCATTCCTTCAGAGTTAGACTGGAGCAAATGGAAGCTAATGACTTTATGAGAAATCAAGATGCTGTTAAACAGATCCAAACAAATGAAAGAATAGAAGGCAATGTGAAATATTTCATGGGAACATCAGTGACCTGGAAAATAGATCCAGGAGAGAAAATTTAAAAATTATTGAACTACCTGAAAGCCATGATCAAAAAAAGAACCTAGATATCATCCTCCAAGAAATTCTCAAGGAAAACTGCCCTGATGTTTTAGAACCAGAGGGCAAAATAGAAGTTGAAAGAATCCACCAATCACCTCCTGAAAAAGATCCCAAAAAGAAAACTCCTAGTAATATTATAGCCAGGTTCCAAAATTCCCAGATGAAGGAGAGAATATTACAAGCAGCCAGGAAGAAACAATTTAAATATTGTGGAAACACAATCAGGATAACACAGGATCTGGCAGCTTCTACACTGAGGTATCAAAGGGCTCGGAATGTGATATTCCATGGGTCAAAGGAGCTGGGATTAAAACCAAGAATCACCTACCCAGCAAAACTAAGTATCATGTTTCAGAGAAAAATATGGTCATTCAGTGGAATAGAGAACTTTCAAGCATTCTTGATGAAAAAATCAAAGTTGAAATGAAAATTTAACATTCAGATACAAGAAGCAATAGAAGCATGTGAAAGTAAACAGGGAAAAGAAATCACAATGAAGTTATCAAAGTTGAACTATTTATATTCCTACATGGAAAAACAATCATTGTAACTGATGAAACTTTTCTCAGTATGGAAATAGTTGAAGGGAATAGAAATATATATATATATATATATATATATATATATATATATATACATATATATATACATATATATATACATATATACATATATATGTATATATATATATATATATATATAGGATGGTATATGGGTATATGAATACATATGTGAATGTGGGTATATATGTTTACAGGTATACATAGATAGAGGGCACAGGACCAAATTAATAGGAAGGGATGATATTTAAAAGGTGAAATTAAGAGGCGAGAGAGGAATATAATGAGAGGAGATGGGGAGAGATAGAAAGGGATAAACCATCTCATATAGAAGAGGCAAGGAAAATGGTTACAATGGAGGTGAAGAACAGGAAGGCAAAAAGGTAAAACCTTATTCTCATTGAACACATACACACTAAATAGGTATCTCACCCTACAGGAGAGTAGTGGGGAAGGGGATAAGAGTGGGGATGATGGAAGGGAGAACAGGCTGGGGGGAAGGGAAGTTGGAAGCACCCACTTTTGAAAAGGGACAGGATCAAAGTAGAGAATAGAACAAATGGGAGGTGGGATAGGTGGGAAGGAAATATAGCCAGTCTTTTACAATATATCCACTATAGAAATGTTTTGCATAGCTACACATGCACAACCTATATTGAATTGCTTATCTTCCCAGTAAGGGTGGGTGACAAGGGAGGAAGGGAATGAATCTGGAATTCATAGTTTTAAAATCATATGTTTAAATATATACATTATTATTAATACTATTTTACATGCAATTAGGAAATAAGATATACAGGCACCGGGGCATAGAGATGCATCATGCCCTGCTGGAAAAGTCGAATGGGGTATGGGAGAAGATATAGGAGAGAGCAGATTGGAGGAGGGGATATCCTGTGGAACCACTGTTTTAGGGCAGTGGGTAGGGAAAAAAGGGGAAAAATTGTAACTCAAAATTTGGCGGAAATGAATGATGTAATCCAGAAGCTAATAAAGCATTTGGAAGAAAAATATTTTATTTTCCCCCAATTATATGCATTTTTTTTTAATTTTGAGTTCCTAATTCTAGCCCTTCCTCTCTCTCTTCCCTGGGATGGTAAGCAATCCAATATCAGTTATACATATACAATCATGTAAAACATTTCCATATTTGTACAAGATCACTAGTACCGCAAAAAAATTCAGAGACAGGGAAGGGAGGGAAGGGAAGAGAAAGAAAGGGAAGGGAAGGGAAGGGAGAGGAGAGAAGACAGGGAGGGAGGAAGGGAGAAAGGAAAGGAAAGGAGGAAGGGAGAAAGGGAGGAAAGAAGGAAGGCAGGGAGGAAAGAAGAGAAGAAAGAAGGAAGGAAGGGGGGAAGGAAGTTGGGTGGGTGAAAAACAGCACTCTTCAGTCTGTATTCACACAATATCAGTTCTTTCTCTGGGGTTAGATAGTATGCTTCATAATGAGTCCTTTGGGATTGTCTTGAATCATTGTATTTCTGAGAAAAGTTATTCACAGTTCTTGATTGTACAATATTGTTGCTCTTATGTACAAAGTTCGCCTGGTTCATTCACTTTGCTTTAAGATTCTTACCTTCTAATGGGAGGAGATATCATAGAAAAGACAACAGAAAAAAAAAAAAACAGGGGGCAGGAGCATGGTAGAGGAAGTCTGAGAGTCAAGAGTAAAGCCTGGAAATGAAGACACGAGTGGCTTGTGCATTTTCCTTTAAGACATAAGTTCTGGGAGGAACTAGTCAAATAGAGGAGTATGCCCCAGGAGCAGAGAGTACTTATAGTCTGAGCAGACATGGAGAAGTTCTTCCATCAGTTGGTGTTTTACTTGCAATCCTGGTGAGATAAGGAGAATAAATCTCAAAAACAAAACAAAACAAAAACATATAAAAAGATTTATTTCTTAGGCATGGATCCCCAGTAATCCCACTCTGTCCAATATGTTTAGGATGATGAAGGGCTTTGGGTCCATTTCATATGAAAAGCAATTGAAGGAATTGGGAATCGGCACCTGGGAGAAGGGATAGGGGATAAGACCTGTAATTTCATTGGTATAAGGAACTTCTGGGTGAAAAAGCTACCAGTTCAGATTGGCATCTTTGCTACAACTTACAGTCTTAGAGAGGTGCCTATAGCACTGGAAGGTTAAGTGATTTGCCCTGGGTCACACAAGTAGTATATGTCAGAAGGAGGACTTGAATCCAGGGATTCCAGGCTTGGAGGCCAACTTTCTGTCTATTATACAATGGCGACAAATAAATAAATATATTCTAAAACTATGTAAGCACAAGGAGAATAATGAAGACTGACACAGGTGAATGCTCTCTAAACATATAAGCATAGTTGCCAATGGTTTGATCACTTTTTATCACAGGTTAACAAAAAAACGAAGATGCTTATGAAACAGAGAATTATTTTTATTGTGAATTTCAAAATTCAATCAAGATAATTAATATGTCTGCACCAACATTTGAACAAAGGTCTATTGCATCTAAGCCCTGCTTTTCCCACTTCAGCATGCCCTGGGAAGATGGGAAAAAATGGGACAATGACCCCCACCCACCAACTGAAAGCTCAATAAATATAAATTAGTTGCAGAGTTGCAGGTGAACAGCTTACTACAAAGTCAATTTTAATTTTATGAGATGAAATTGGCTATTTCCATACCCTACCTCCTAAAGTGCCTTGCTTCACAGCTTGTCATGTTGGAAACTCTCCAGTCTGACTCAAGAAGTTAGTCCAAACCTGATAAGCACCTGCTCTTTGGGGAATCCAAACTTTAAGTCCATTGAAATGCCTCACTTCTAAAAGCTAGCACTGCTTTCCTTTGAAAGTATTATTTTCTACCATTACTCTTCCCTCCCCAAGCATCTCTCCCTCCCTCATCCCTGCAAAGCAGGAAATGAACAACTATGATGTGTGATTCAAAGACTTTTGGAGTTTTGTGATGGTTTTTGGAGAGAATTTTGTGATGAAATATCAAGTTCAGAATTTATTAAAAATGTCTCATTTCCTAAGTTGCCCTAAGCAACTTATGGACAATGATTGTACCTAGTGTTTTCTTTTCAATGCCAAGCTTCTTTGTATGTCAATGTTAACTGATGAAGGGGACCAATTAAGTCCCTAGCATACATTTAAGTTAAAAATTCTGGTTCTCCATTAGTGCTATCTGACACATAGACCTTTTATTGTTCTCTCTAAAGTAACCATCAAACTTGAGGCTCTCACACACCAAGTTTAAAAAAAATGCAATTTCAACATAGAGACTGAGAAGGAGGTCACTAACTACCACCCACAATGGAGCACAAAAAGGTAGTTCCCTATGTACCAAAGTAACCCAGCAGGAGAGGAACAAGATCCTTGGCTCACCATGTATCCTGGGATACTTAAGACAAGCAGAGAGAAATGCAGACACCAGTGGAGTATGTTTCTACCTATTGACCACATACAAACTTATCTGCTCAAGAACAAAGATGCACTCCACGCTAAGAGTCTACTTATGCCAGCTTCTTTGTTCAAGTACAATTTGTCCTAGAGAAAATATTATCCCTGTAATTCTACCTGAGTCATTGAATTTTTAAGCTCACTCCATGCCTGAAGAGCAGGTTGCAAAAGCTGGACCACCTGCCTTTTCAGAATATTTTTGTATTCCTTTCCTATGTCAGGGTAAATAACTTCTCAATTTGCACCATTGTTTTCTTGTTCCCCACCTCTCAGATGTGTAAAGACCAGCACTGCCTAGTCAGCCCCATTAGATGTCAATTTAACCTCCACTGACATGAAAGTGTGGCTGATTTGTTGAAATAGAATGTCTATTTCACATACTATGTCCAAATAAGACACAACAATCCCCATAAGAGAGCTCCATAACTTCAATCATTAATTGTGTCCTCTGAGGAAAGGAATTTACTTTTTGAACTTGAATTATTTATGTTCTCAGTTGCTACCCCCACATTTTGGCATTTTGTTGGAAAAGTTATTTGTTGATACTACACTGTCCAAAATGTAGAGTTCAGCAGTTTCTGGAGTCATTTCTAATAGTCATCATTCAAAGATGAAATCAAACAGTATTTTAACTCCTTACAAAACAAAATGAACTTTTTACCAAGGCATATTTCATCTGATGTAAATGTGTTTATATAACAGTAATCCTTATAAAAACCACATTGATTCTATTGTCAAGAACTATACATGTTCGGATATCTCTTTTTCTCTCCTTGCCTTATTTTTATGATTAGTATTATTCTCTCCCCCTCTCTTTTTTTAGTTGCATAGTTTATAAATGACGTTCTCTGTTTGCTGTGCACTTTTAAGTTAGCAAAGCAAACAGAAAGTTCCAGGAACAGTTACTTTCATCATTGTTCACCTCAGGCCAAGCCCAGGGAACATTCTACTAAAAAAAAAAGGAGTCAGCCACTCCTTCCCCTGGGAAACAAGGAAGGAAGGGTATGAAAAGTGCGGGAACTTTATTCTGCTGAGATAACAAATACCAGTGAATCACTGGTATGAAGCAGGTTTTTCTCTTACCTCTCCCCCATTCTTCCCTATAAAATGAGGAAGTCATAATGGCTTCACTAGTCCAAATCCACAGGAACAAAGGTAGATGTTATGCTGGGACTGAACCTATCCAAAAATAATAAGGGGAGGCAAACAACTAATTGGGAGTAGAAGGCATGTGGGGTGGACTGTGGGAAAGAAATTAATTAATGGCATATATGGGACCTATTATATTTTAGATATCTCCAGTAAGTCATAGTAGCTACAGAAAAGTGACCACAAGGATTAAAGCAAATGATATATCTTATATAATAAGTAATGATTATTGATTATTGTCTCCTTGCAGATTATGGTTTCAAAGCTAGAAGTGACCTTATATGTTATCAAGTCCAACCACCTTGTTTTACAGATGAAGGGATTGAAGTGCAGAGATTTTAAATGATTTTTCCAGATTCACTCAGGGAGCAAGTCAGAATTTTAACTAAGTTCTTTTTACTTCAAATCCAGTATTGTTGGATTCTGACATATCCTGAGTAGAGATATGTGTCAGAGTCAGAATAAAGTAAGATCAGAGGCAAAAAGTATGTGTGTGTGTGTGTGTGTTTGTGTGTGTGTGTGTGTGTATGAAAGGAAGAGAGACAGAGTCAAAGACAGAGATGGGCAGAGACAGAGAAGAGAGAGATAACATGCAAGCACATAGAAAAAGAATGACAGATTTCAGTGGAATTTTGAAGATCACGTTAAGTTTGTCATTTTGTATATGAGGAAGAAGCTACCTGGAGAATTTGAAGTGACTTGGACAGGTTCATACAACTAGGAAGGGACAGAACGAGGCTTTGAATCTTAAAAAAAAGATCAGAAAAAAAAACAAACAAACAGAGTAGTCTGTGGCAAGAGAAGCCCAAGGAAAGGTCAACCATGATCACCAAAAAAGTTTCCTATATAAAAACCCACCCAATGAGCATAAGATCTAAGAAAACTATTGGCAAGAAGTCAATGAGAACCTTTTTAAATGAATTTTCTGTGTGGGCTTTTTTTTTTGTTTGTTTGTTTATTACTTTAGGCCCTACCCTATTTACAGAGCTCAGTTTCCAAATCTTCCAAGTGCATCTCTGAGAGCCAGCAGAGTGTTATGCCAAGATTATATACACACCTGTAGAGTACAAGTAGACTCCATTCATAAACTACTAATGACATGAAAGCTTGATCCTGATAAACAGATTCTCCCCCTACTACTCCACAATGAAAATCATTTATGACCAATTTCAATAGAGTTTTTAGCATCAAAGTTGTTCAAATTAGTATCTTTTCTGTGTTAGTCAAACAAGTGTTTGTTTACTTTCTGAGACCACACTGTGGAATGGGTGCCCTAAACACCCTGGGGTGTATGAAGTTAATTAGTAAGTTAACAGACAATTAAAATAAATTAAGAATGACATCTTCAAAGTGGTTTAGCAATATAAATGGCTCTTTTCCCATTCATCTGACCTGGTCAGATTTATGACAGAGTTTTTCCTTTCAACATATTGATGTCATTATCTACATTTATCTACATATAAGCATATATATGCATATATACACATATATAATTTATACCATTTATGTGACTGTATGTTTGTAAGTATATATACATATATACACATACATGCATACATATATATGTATGTAGATATAATGGCAAGATTTAAAACTCTACTAACTATTGATTCAAAAGTATAGATGATGAAACAAACTTCCCACCACTTAATTGAGAGATAGGGGATAATGGTCGTCAAGCACAAAGTCGTTTCTAGGTTGGTTTTACAATTATTCTTCTTCCTTTTCCTTTTCCATTTCTTGTTCTTCTCAATGTACTCAACAGTCATGTACTCAAAAGTTTAATGATGGTTATGTCACACCTTTTCTCAGAGATGATACATTAGAGGTATAAAATCAAATAAAATAGCTGTGATGTTAAAAAAAAGAATAAAGCTTAAAATGTAGATATTTTTATCTGCTATAGGATGAAAAAATGATTCTTTTGCTCACGCTAGAGCCAGGACTAGAATCTGCAATTTCCACACCTTTTTTGGATTTATTTTTGTTTTTAAATTTTTGTATTTAAAAATAGCTGCGTTTCTTTTCTCTAATAATGAAAGTACAATACTATTAAACTTGAAAAAAGAGAACAAAAGTATATATAAGCAGCACCCACGTAATGGGAAAGTCTGACTATAGATCTCACTAAAAGTTTGCACCCTCCCACCCCCATAAAAAGAATGGTTACAAAGGATTTCTAGGAATATGTATTCTATTTTGATCACTGATTTAGAAAATGATGAGGTTTCTGAAACAAACACACACATACCATATACACATATGCACACACATATATTATACAGACATATGTATAGAAAAATCAGAAAAGTACTTCGTTTTTTTCTATTTCACAGAAATCCATTTAAATCTTTAACAATAACATTCTTTCAAGATCTGCCACTTTGAAAAAATAGTCAAGTGAATAGAGCTATCCATTTAGTGTGTGGGAGCAGGTGTGGTAGAAAATATACATATTAAAAAGATTCAGCTAGATTTCAATCAAAAGTTGGGAAGCTGTAAACTTAACTGAAGGAGAATTAGTAGAATTTAGGGATGTAGTTTCTGCAAAGGAAACCACTGACTGAAAGACTACATTGGTTATTCTGAAATTTGTTCTTAAAAGCTCAGGTCAGTGTTACGCCTCTGTAACTCACATATTCATAGCTAGAACAAGACTGGTAATGATCTGAGTGTATTTGTATGAAAAGACAAACTGTAAAGCAAAGGGGAAGGAAGGGAGGGACACAGGGAAAGAGGAAAACAAAGGAGGAAGGAAGGAAGTTAAGGGAGGGAGGAAAGGAAAGGAGGAAGGAAAAAGGGAAGGAAGGAAGGATGGAAGGAAGGAAGGAAGGAAGGAAGGAAGGAAAGAGGGAGGGAGAGATGGAGGAAAGGAGAAAGGGAGGGAGGGAAGGAAATAGGGAAAACCAAGGAAGTAAGAAAGGAAAGAAGAGAGAGGGGGAAGGAAGGAGGGAAGAGAGAGATGAAGAGAAGAGAGGAGAGAACTGATTCAATTCAATTCAATTCACTTAACATTTACTAAGCCTCTACTACATGTCAGATATACTGGCTTCTGGGATGCAAAGACAAAAAAAAAAAAAAATACCAGTCCCTGCCATCAAGGAGCTTACATCCTATTGGGAGAAAAAAGATGTATACATAATAGTAAGTACAAAATACATGCATGCATGCATACATACATACAAATACAAAGTAAATATACAGACATATGAAATAATTAGGGAGAAACACTAACATTAAGGTGAGTCAGACACTTCTTGTAGAAAATGGTGATTAATCTGAGGTGGTGATGAAAAGGGAAAGCTTTTCATGCTTTCTCTCTCTCAAGAGAAAGCTTTTTGTCATGGAGACAAAAGATGGAGTGATAGATTCAGGGGACTGAAAATGGGTTGGTTTGCCTGGAACAGAGAGAATGTGATGGGAATAAAGTAAAGTAGTCTGGATAGGGAGGTTAGAGTTATATTGTGAAAGGAATGGAAAGGCCAAGCAGAGGAGTTTGCATTTACCCTAGAAGCAATAGGAGACCATTAAAGTTTATTAAGCAGGGAAACTTCATGGTCAGAACTGTGCTTTTATGAATATTAATTTGGCAGATATGTGAAGGATGGATTAGAGAAGGGAGAGATTGGAGTCAGGAAAACTAATTAGACAGCAATAGTGGTAGTTCATAGAACTTGAACTAAGGTGGTTGTGTTTAGAGGAAGAAGACACATCTGGGAGGTATTGTGGGAGTAGATAGAATTGATAAAATCTAGCAATTGATTGGGTATATGAAGAGAGAGGAGTCAAGGATGATTCTCAAACTGAGTAACTTGTACCCTCAACAATGCTAGAGAAAATAGAAAGATGGGTTTGTTTAGAGTTTTTCACTTGGGGTTGTTATGGGAATGTGAATTTAAGATCTTCCCTGCCCCTAGGCCCTTTGATAGGATTAAGTGCACCTGGAGCAGGGAATGCTTTTTGATTGGGCAGCTGTCAAGAGGGTTGTTACATTCTCTGAGCCAGGAGAAGGCTATATATACCCTGATTTGAGGCTTTGTTTTGGGGCTCACTTTTCAAAGTGCTGTGTGATTTGACCAGCAGCCATTGAGCCCCCTGGCTTTGAAAACCCAGATGTTGATGCTTCCCTCTCTTGTAACTTACTAGGTATGGATGTAATGGTCAGACGGAGTCCTGTCTGCTGATATGTTTCTCTGTATTTGTTGTCTGCTTTTAACCTCTGTATTCCATAAAGTTCAGGGTGCTGACCTTTTTCCCCTGAACTAGGTAAATGACATGTGTTTCATTAAAGCAAGATTGTTAACCCATTTTAAGTTGCTTTCCTTTAGAAAAGCAGATCTAGGAACCTGTGTTGGCAGCCACTCTGGGGATGCTGGGGTGCTTGCTGCCACAGGTGTATAAAAACTTATTTTACAAATATTTTTATAGGGGCAGCTAGGTGGCTCAGTGAATAGGGCACCAGCCCTGGAGTCAGGAGGCCTCTGACACTTAACACTTATTAGCTGTGTGACCTTGTACAAGTCACTTAACCCCAATTGCCCTGCCTTTCCCCCTCCAAAAAATATTTTGATAACTATTTCAATGCAGTTGCTATTCCTTGTTTTCCTATCTACTTTTATCATAGCCATATAAAAATATTATTCTGAGAAGAGATCCATATGCTTCAATAGACTGCCAGAAGACCTATGACACAAAAAGTTTAATAATGGGGATGATAATAATAAAAATACCTAGCATTCATATGATGCTTCAAAGTTTGTAAAGCACTTTACAAAAATTATCCCATTTTATTTATATAAAAGTAGGTACTGTTATTTTCCAAAATTTGGGGGATGAGGAAATGAAAGAAAACAGAGTTTGATCTTCTTTACCATGGCCACTCACTTACCTGAGGCCATTTTTTATCCCAGGTCTTCCTGACTCCACTTCAAAGAATCTATCCACTTAGTTGCATGGTTAGAGGGACAGATAATGTTCCATTAGACATGTTGAGTTTGAAATGCCTATGGATACCCAGGTAGATGTGTCCATTTTGTAGTTAATGATGTAGTTATTAGAGCTTAAGAGAGAAATAAGGGGTAGACATGTAAAATTGGGAGTCATTTGCATAGAAATAATCATTGAAATGATATGGACTAATGACATAACCAAGAGAAAGAGCATAGAGATAGAAAAGGTCCCATGACAGAGACCTGCAGTTTACATACTCATAGCAAATGAATGGTACAAGGATAATGATATAGCAATTCAATTTATAAGAATGATTCAAACAGTGCAGAGTAGAATCAAGAGAATACACAAAAAGAGGGTGGGTCAATTGTATCACATACTACCAAGAAGTCAAAAGACAAGGACTAAGAAAAGGTCATTTGCTTTAACAATTAAAGTATCATTGGAAAGCTTGGAGAGATTTTTCAATTGGCATAAAATTCTAGGGGAGAAAGATCAGTTTTCCCCATAGCTCCACAAAAAATAATATTTAATTTCTTATAAAATAAATGTTATTTAATTATTAATGAATTAAACTGGAGAAAAGATGGAAGAATCCTCCTCCAATATCAATTTCAACTCTTCCCCTACCAGAGTTGGCATCTTGAAAAAAATATGGCATTACTATGTAAACAAACCAAGTCATACTTAGTGCATCATGTAGTAAGTGGAGTACAGTACCTAGAATCAGCAAGACCCAATTTCAAATACTGCCTCTGACACTTACTATTTGTGCAATTTTGGGAAAAGTTCCTTAATCTCTCTGAATTCAAGTTTCCTCATCCATAAAATGTGGAGATCAGACCAAAAGTCCTTTAAGGTCCCTTTCAGCTCTGGATCTACGATCCCAAGACCTCAGTCATAATACACTAGACCTGTGGAGTACAGATCAAAATACAAAAGACCTCAATTTCCATGTCAGAACCAGAAAAGATCTCTCTTTTTTCAATCTCCTGAATTAGAGAAAAACCAGGGTGAGATCCAACTCCAAAATTCCATTCCATCATAGAAAATCTAGACCTATTCCAAATCAGATCCAGATTCCAAGGACTCCAGAAATCTGGAGTAGTCACTGGATTTGGGGTCAAAGAGATGGATACGCAAATCACTATTGATAAGGGCATCCTCTTTACATCCCCATTCCCTTGTGGCATTTAGTTCATTGATCATAAATAATACTATTTTCACCTAAACTTACATGGTTGAAAAATATCATCCATTTAAAAAATTCTTGATTTGTTTCTTTTTAAATAAAGTTTTAGAACATCTTCTTTAATCTTCTTCATAGCATTTTTTTTCATCTAGCAATTTTTTTTCTTAATATTGGGCCACAAAAGAATACTATTTTGATCCCAAAAGCAAAGGATATTTGTTCATAGTCCAAACTAAAGTAACAATACTACCTAACACACTAAAAAGTACCTATTATTTTAAAAAGAAAAAAAGGGAGAATTCCTTTGGAAAACTTTCTATATTCCCATTTCTAGGTCCCTTGATACATTCTTTCTACCTCATTATAAATAGCAAAAGCATTGGCCAACTTGTGCATAAGCAGACTCTAAGTACTTTCTCCAATTATTTTTTTTGAACTTTTGACCTGATGAAGGAAATGAGGCCCCTTTCCAATTGGATAGTTTACTTTTCTCCCACCCCCATTTTAGAGGAGGTAAGAAGGGAATGATAGCCAGCAGGGTCTCATTTGTCTCTTTTTGTGGGCATCAGGCCAGAAAGTCAGCATGTCTCCAAGTTAAAAAGAGCTAAGTGTGTTATAAAGCATGTTTCCACGTTCTTGCCCTTTTGGGGTTGAAAGAAGGGTAGATTGTCTCTCTCAGCAGAGCCCAAAGA
Organism: Gymnobelideus leadbeateri; assembly: GCA_011680675.1. NCBI lineage: Eukaryota > Metazoa > Chordata > Mammalia > Diprotodontia > Petauridae > Gymnobelideus > Gymnobelideus leadbeateri. The sequence continues at coordinate 209,239 of WOXC01010159.1, forward strand.
TAGTTACATAAAGAAAGAATGAAGTTTGAAAAATTCTCACTATTACAGAAGAGTATCTCACACACAAGACTGACTGATCCATAATAGGAGACAAAACTTAATTGTGAACTACACCTAAAATGTTGGGGAGAGAAGGGCAAGCTTTTCCTCATGGTGCACATTTCTTGGAAATGTGAGGAAACCAAATAGGACTTTTCAAGTTTAAATACACTCGCTAGTACACCCTAGGCAATGCCTCCCTTTTTCCCACTGTGCTAGTTTCTGAAATGGACTTTTGAATTCACATAGCAGTCCACCAGTCCTGATGACAGGGTCAGTGGACTGCATCATTCAATTAAACAGAATCCCATTTTCACTGTTTTGTTCCCCCAACAGGCAAATTGACCAAAAAAAAAGCACAAAGTGAAATGGGCATGTTGACTTAAAATTCACCACTTCTTCCATCAAAGCCAGGCCTTTCCCATACCCCACCCCACCCTTCAAGGAAACCATTTTCTGCTAAGCTCTACCGCTACCTCATTCCCGGTCATTTCAGCCTTTGTAGAATAGATGTCTTTATCTTGCCATACCAAAAAAAAAAAAAAAAACTGTTTAAAATGATACTGATAAAATGAAAAAGCAAGGAAATGGAATTAAGGTTGTTCAATCGCTTTTTATTTTTTTTTTCTTACCATACCAGACTATCTTGAAACTTTTCACAGGTCATGGAAAATATCACCAGAAAAGGATTTACTGAAACTATTATAGTCTTTAGACATGAAGTAAAAAAATTATAGTCAGAGATTAAAATTATAATAATGATAAGTTTCTATATCTTTAATAACTTAAAGCTGACATTTATCACTCATTAATCAAATAATTTTAGAGTGCCCCATTGGACATCTATCCTAAACTGCAACAGGAAGAAAAACCTTACTATTATGTAACCTGACAGTTGGTAGCCCAACTTCTGTTTGAGAACTGCCAATATGGAGCTAAATGCACTGCCTCTTAAGGTAACACATTGTACCTTTGGATAACTTTGAGTGTTGTTTTTATCCTAATGCCAAACCTAAATTTGCCTCATTTTAACAACCTCCCATTCTTCCCAGTTTCATCTTCTGAGGTCAAATAGAATGGGATTAGTTATTACTTATTCTTCTATGTGACAGCCCTTCAAATATTGAAAATAACACTTATTTCTTTTTTTTTCTTTTTTTTTTTTTTTTTGCTTTTTGGAGGGCAATTGGAGTTAAGTAACTTGCCCGAGGTCACACGGCTAGGTGTTTTTTTTTTTCTGTTTGTTTGTCTCTGTGTGTGTTAAGTGTCTGAGGTCGGATCCGAACTCAGGTCCTTCTGACTCCAGAGCTGATGCTCTACTCATCAAGATAGTTCATTTGGCCAGAGAATCTCTTAGCTTCATTATGTGTTTATCAGGAGAAAAAAAAAAAAAGGTTCATTGGCCATGTGGAGGCTAAGAAATGACCTTGTGTACTGCATTATTATTCACACACAATGTCAAGATAAATAGATTGATATACATACAGATATATGCAGAGAGAGAAAGAGAGAGAGAGAGAGAGAGAGAGAGAGAGAGAGAGAGAGAGAGTCATTTCGACTGATTTCCCCCTATAGGGACTTAAGAGAAGATATAAGAACCTAGGAGAAGAGGACAGGAATTGGTTGCCATTTGTATTGATAGAAGAAACAATCATATCAGCAAAATCACATTTTAATTTTAAAAAACTATAAAATTGTTTTTCCCTTGCCAATCTCATATGAAAATTTTTGTACCTCTCCTATTTACTTATTATATAATATTAGACAGTATGGTTATCTCTCTTGGTATCTTATTCTCCTCTAGGTTGTAAACTGCATAAAGGCATGGACCAAATTTTTTCCTAAATTGTGTATTTACCCTAAAACTCATACATAGTTTTACACTATAGATATTTAGTTGTTTTTTTTTCATTTTAAAGGCAAAACACAATAAAGGCTTAAAGGAAATCAATATACAAGACACTTAAATGTCTTAGATATGAATTGGCTTGGTTTTTTTTTGACAAAATCAACAAATGAAATGAGTCTCCTCAACAAATTCAAACAGACATCCTTTGTGGAATCATTTTACTTCATCCAATGACTTTTAAAGACTTCTAATTTAATCAAGGGCTCTCAAATTGATCAGACTTTCCACATTTAGGCTAAAGTCTATGATTGATTAAATAAGAATTTCTAGACCTTCACACCTATTATTGATTATTGTTACCCTTTGAAAATGGTATCAGGTACCATGACTTTTCACTAACTTCAAATGAAGTAGCACAACTGATCAACTGACCCTCACTCTTACATTTAGAGGAGGAAACTGAGAAGCAGCATGGTACTGTGGAAAGAGATAAGTCACAGTCTATCTGGACCTCAGTTTCTTTACCCATAAAGAGGGTTGAGTTAGACGGCATTGCTCTCTTGACTGGAATGTATTGCACATGAATGGTGTTAATGAGAAGTAAGTCTGCTGTTGTGCTCTCTGCATATTAGGTGCTTTGTTCTTCAAGGATTTCATGGTCAGGAAACTGCAAACTTTTAGAGGGTCTTAAATGATCTGATTTCAAGCACGCTCTGATTGCTGTCATTCTGAACTGTACTTCCTGGGCTTTGTTTATTGGTCCAGATATGGGCAATTGTCTTAACAAAGTTTGAGTGGGTTTCAGGATTCTAGTGTGCAATACAAGATGAGGCTGGAGCACAAGACAAACAGCCCAAGAAGGAAGTCAGTAGATAGAAAGCCAAGTAAGCTGATTTTATTGAGAGAAAATATTCATAATACTACCCCTATGGTATTCAAGAAGGTTGGAAATAAATCAATTGCCCTGGGGTCTCAATTAGAATAGGATGCCAAAATTGTGTAGTAGTCTTATCTCCCACAATAGGGGAAGGGGGTAAGAGTCTGGATCTATTGTGCTATTTATGGTTCCTGCACTGATACTAATTTATGCTGTAAGGTGGGTGGGAGTAATACCTGAGGAAGTGGTGACTAGTTGATATTCAGACTCCCTACCATCCAAAAAAGGGGCTTTCAGTTGTTACTATAGGCCGGTTTTTGTCTGGGTAACTCAGTGGATTTGGGCTTCCCCATCTTCATTAGCAGGAGTGGAAGACTACTGAGATTCTTACAGAGATACCACTATAGGCTTGACCCTGGTTGAAGCTCTAGTAGACTGTTGCTGGCCCCAACCTCTGTGTGATAGCTGGGAGGTCCCAAAGGTTCATATGTGTAGGCACATTCCTGTGCTTTAGTCTGAAGTTCATAGGCCCAGTCTTTATGACTTAGCTATCAGCCCCAGCCCAGGTCTGTGGGCTAAATTTTTGACCCTGCTCCAAAGTCAGAGCAACAGTGACACTCTTGGTCGTAGCCTCTAAGCTGTTTAAACTGACAATCTTGGGCTAGAAAAATGATGTTGTTTGTCTTTGGATTCCCATGTACTATGCTATCTGGGGCCCTAACTCAGTCTTTGTCGGAATAGTTGGAGAAAAAAGCTGAGATTACTTCTTTCTCCTACTCTGCCAACTTTGTCAATGTCATCAGATTGATAGACATTAATTGGAAAACTGAGGAGTTTGTATTTTATTCTAGAGGCAATAGGGAACTAAGGAAGATTTTTGGGTAACTTAGTAACATGGTCAATTTTGTGCTTTAGAAAGACTATTTTGTGGCTATATAGAACAAGCTATCTGCTTAATATTAATTATTAATAATTAGTATAACAAACTATGTTTGGCTATTACTAATTTAATGATACTTTACATTTAATGAATATAGTAGGAATACAGTCTAGATTTGAAATTTCATTGATATTGAAAACCCCCTTTATCTTCTCTGCAATTTATAATGGCTTTTTTGTTTCATTGATTTCCTTTTGTTTTTAACACTAAGCTGACATATGTGGCCCAGACTTGAAGTACAGAGACTACTTATGAGTCAGTCCTAGTACTGATCAGAGCTTTGATCTTCTCTGTTTCCAAGCTGAGCTTGTTCAGGGCCTCCTTGGACAACATACCCCACCCCATCCCCACCCTCACCTTTTCCTTGCTGCTCCAAGGACCTCACTATATAAATATTAGACTTTTCGGAAACCCAATCGGCTTTGGTACAACTGCAGCTCAAAACTCTTGAATTCAAGAGCTCCACAAGCTTCATCCTCCCCAATAGAAGGGATAAGAAGTATGCACAATTTTTAGTCTTAGAAGGCATTTTAGAGCCAAAGTGTCAAAAGCATGACTCTACTGTGTATAGACAGATTAAAAAAAATTGGGAAATCTTTAACAAAATAAATGAAAATACAGTAAAACATAGCTAATTGTAATTTGTCATGTTCTAAGTCAACATGCAGCCCAAAGATATCCTTATATAAACTTTCTCTTTGAGTTTGATGTCATTATCCTAGAGCACCAAAATTAAACGACTTGCCTTATGTCAGCCTCAAAACCAGCCTTTTATCCACTATCCCCCTGACTTACACAATGGGTATGTAGTTTGTGTTATGTAATTTTAATGTAATTGATATAATGAGAGTATTAATTGCAAGACATTGGAAAGAGACGATTCTTAGGGAAAAAAAAGAACTTTCGACATTTTTACCATCCACAATCCTAGAATGTAAAACAATGAATTATCTAATGAGCTTTGGAATAAAACTCTTTAAATTATAGCTTCCATTGTCAAACTTGTGCCTAGAAAAGTTGACTCTTGCTCTTTCCACATCTTACACTTTTATACTATTTAATCACCAAGGACTTAATGATCAGGGCACTTTTGTCTCTATTGGAAGTGAAAAGCTGAATGGTGAGGCTCCTGTCTCAGACAGGTTTTCTGAATATCCAACAATTAACAATTTCTAAAGTGCTCTGAAGTTAAACAAGCACTCTACTAAACATGTTATGACATTAGAGTTGTGAATTTAAGCACACAAATTGGCAGAGTTAATGGAAATGTTCGTGTTGCCATAGGAATGTTAACTCGTCCCCATGGCATATAAAGTAATGTACATTAAAATGTATTTTTAACATGCAATGTATTAAAAAATATAAAGCGTGGGCCTGGTTCTCAATCTCTTCCTGTAATCTATTGTTTCTTTAGTAGAGCTTCATTCTTGATGCCTACACTCCACTTGGGAGGGGAGACACAAGGTGTGCTCAGGGATGATTTTACGCTGACAGTGAATTACTAGATTCTGCTGATAGTAGCATATATTATTGTATCACATAGTTTGGTGGCAATTTAATATGGATTATGTCTATACTCTATATTTTTAAAGTACAGATTTCTAAGGACCACAAAATGACTTAGAAGTACTCCCTGGTTAGGCCTAAAACCATTTCTGAAAGGCAAACAAAATGATTATCACAGTTTGGTACATTGTAGGAGAAAGGGGAAAACAAAGAATTGGAGGCTGGACATGGAATGGGTAATCTGCCCCTAATACAAGAAAGTGTTGGAAAAAATCTATTTAAATAAAACCCAATCCTTGAATATTTCACAAAACTGAAAAAAATGAGGCAGCTAAGTTGCACAGTGGCTAGAGCTCCTGGCCTCCAGTAAAGGAAACAGAGTTCAAATCTAGTCTAAGATACTTTCTAATTTTTGACCCTGGGCTAATCATTTTCTTCATCTGTAAAATGGTTAGTAATAGTACCTACCTCACGAAGTTGTTGTGGCAATGAAAAAAGAGATTAAGGACATTAAAATCACTATATAATCCTCGTTTTTAATTTTGTTTGTTGGGTGGTGTTGCTTGGGTTTTGTTATATAAGCCTAGCCATTTAAATTTTTATTATTATTATTGTTATTATCTGTTACATAAGCTTAGCTATTTTGAGTGGTTTTTTGAACTGCCAGTGGGTGAAACAGCATTTATTACACACTTCCTATGAATCAGGCATTGTGTTAAGTGTTGAGCATACAAATAAAGGCAAAAGATAGTCCCTGCCCTCAAGGGGCTCACAGTCAAAGAGAGGAGACAACATGCAAACAGGTATGGACAAACAGGTAAAATGAAGATCATCCCAGAGGGAAACCTTGAAGACTGATACAGAGCACTGGGAAAGGAGGAGACTTGTAATTTTATCTATGTTTAGGAACTATCATGAAGGATACTCCCTCTAACCTAACATGGTCCATCAGTAATTGCTCCACAACTCAATATATAATCTTCATTACCTGGGACATTATTAAGTTAAGTTCCTTACCCTGGGTCATATAGCCAGGATATGTCAAAAGTAGAATCTAAAAAATAATAATTGCTAACATTCATATAGTATTCACTCTGTGTCGGCACCATGCTAATTACTTTACAATTAGCATCCCATTTGTTGCTTACTACCTCTTTGGGAAGTAAGTGCTATTATTATCCCCATTTTACATTTGAGGAAACTGAGGCAGATAAGGCTTAAATGACTTTCTCCAGATCATACAGCTAGAAAGTGTCTGAGGCTGGATTTGCACCCTAATTCCAAGCCTAGCACTCTATCTATTGTGCCACCTACCTGCCCCTAAATAAAAGCCCAGGTCTTTCTGACATTGAGGAAAGCTGTCTGCCTACTACCTTATACTTAGTCTCTATTCACAGATATTCACAGATGTAGTACCTTTTATTCATTATAATACATAAATATACTCAGCTTAGTTGCTAAACATTTAGTTTTAGTTCTCTTATTTATAAGCATTTGAAAAAAATAGATTTTCAAGTGGCAATTCCCTTAGTTTCAACAATGCAAATAGCCTGCTCCATACCCATCTTCTATTACTGCCATTTTCCTCTTGATAGGCAAAATGATAATTTGGGGTCTTTTTTGTTTTGTTGTGCTGTGTTGTGTTTTTGACTGTCTCAAATTTCTTTTTTTCTTTTTTTTGGAGGGCAATTGGGGTTAAGTAACTTGCCCAAGGTCATACGGCTAGGTTTTTTTTTGTTTGTGTGTGCGTCGTGTCTGAGGCCCGATCCGAACTCAGGTCCTTCTGACTCCAGGGCCGGCACTCTACTCACTTCAACACCTAGCCGCACCGACTGTCTCAAATTTCATTGGCATAAGGAGTTCTCAGTGAGGGACTTCCTCTATCAAAGCAGGACAGCACTTTCTCTGAAATTAGCTAAATCTATGTTTCCATAAAATCAAGAAATTCTCAATTTGGCTACAAAATTTCAATATGTTTAAATATAATCCAATAAAATTCAAATATTTAATAAATATTTGAATAATAAAATAAAATAAATAATAAAATAATTAATAAAATATTTGAATAATAAAATAATAAAATAAAATTCTGAAATATTTAACTCATCAAGTCACTATTCAGCAAAGCTGGGTCTCAACTAGGGCGAATAATGAATCCTGTGAAGTGATGATATTGTTAGGATTCACATTGCATATTGAGCTAGAAGCTACTGGTGCAGTAGATAGAGTGGATAGAAGACTCATCTTTATGAACATAAATCTGGAATCAGATATTAACTAGCTATGTGACCCTGAGCACATCACTTAATCTCGTTTGCTTCAGTTTCCTCATCTGGAAAATGAGTTGGCAAAGGAAATGACAACACACTCCAGTATCTTGGCAAGAAAAGCCCGACTAGGGTCAAGAAAAGTTGGACACAACTGGAAATGGCTGAACGACAATAATAAAGAAGGAATTACCTTAGTTTATATAATTCCAATTCCAATAGTGCAAGTTCAGATACATAACCACTTCACAGGAATCATTCACACTAAACAAGATCCTAGCTATAGATTTAATTAATTGATGCTACTAGAACTTTATCTATTAAAAGATCACTTGAATGCCTCTTTGTGATGTAAAGGTCATCTTGTGCTCCTAAAGGCTACACCAGTTCAATACAAGCTCTGACAGGTCCTGCTAAGCTGGACAACCTTTCAATCATGAATCTGCTGGTGGACTGGTGGATCTGTTATGCCAGAGACTAGCCCAGTTAAAATGCCAAGAGGCTCATTAGCAGAACTAGTCATAAAATCCCAAAATCATAGATTTACAGTCATAATGGACTTCAAAAGCATAGTTCAGCATTCTTGTTTTATATGTGAGATAGAGATTCTCAGAGCATTCAAGTGACTTGTCCATTTGAATTCAAGTCACTTGAGTCTGATAGCTGGCACAGTAAATATTGTTAGTCAGGAAGTCCTGATATCAAATTTAGCCTTAGACATTCATTACCAATAAGATCCTAGGCAAGTCACTTAGCCTCTATCTGCCTCTGTTTCCTTAATTATAAAATAGGGATTATAATAGCATATACTTCCCAGGCTTGTTGTGAGGGTTAAGCACTTGGTACAATAACAGATGTTTATACTAAATGTAAGTGAAAACAATGTAGCCTAATTAGAAAAACAAAAGGTTTGAAAAGCCTAGGTTTTGATTCTTTTTCTTTTTGATTATTTTTGTTGGTTCTGTTTGAAATTCCTTCACAGATGATTCTGTCCCATGCTGATCACTTATAAAAGGGGTTGAAAGAATGGAGTAATTTCAAAGTATATGGAATAGTTGAGTGTCTTCAGTTATGACATCTAGGCATACACAATAAAAAGAAAAACATTAACTTTTTCCTTGAATTTCCAAATTATTTTTTTTCTTTTTAAATGTTTACTGATTCACTCATAGCATGAAAGTCATTATTCAAATTTTCTCTGCTCAAAGAAAAAGGGAGCATTAAAAATTTTAGAGCCTGACAATTTACCTAGATCATGCAGGTAAGTCAGTATTAAAATTAACAACTCAGTCTGAACTAAAGTTTGGTACCACTTTTCTTCTTAGATAACACCACATCACTAATCCTAGATTGCAAGGTTCTCTACAAACTTTATCTCGCCTATGTAACTAACCTTACTTAATATATTTCCTTTCATTTTATTTTCCAGTCAATCTGCACTACTAGATCTCCCCTGATCTCACCCTGCCCTCTACAATAGCCATGAATTTGTGCAAGCATGCCCTGGAATGGATGCCTTCCACATCTCTGCCAAGTGAAACCCTTCTCTTCCTCTGAGAGCTTATTCAAGGGTTGTTGATTCCTTAAATGTTTTCCTGATTTCCTACCACAGCCTTGATGATCCTTTTTTTCACAAACTTTCTTCCCTTCTCTTTACCTCTCCTATGCTCTTATTATATTCTAACTAGTGTTATAGTTGTGTACACGTCTTATCTTTTTGGCTAGATTTATTTATTTATTAAACTCAAGGACTGCATCACCTTTGATGCATTTTACTGCCAGTGTCTAAAGCATAAGAGGCCGTTAATGCTGAAGCATTGAATCACTAATGATCAATATAGTACAGTATAGCAGAAGGAAAGAATGAGAGCTATAGCCCATTCTACATTAGGTCATCCTCCATGGACGGCAGCATTGACAGCTTTCAGACATTAGTGTATATGCCATTACTCATGAGCACTAAGTCGGTATTTTAACACATTAGCTCTTCTGTAAGGTTTAAATTTCATAGGATGATTACAGGGGATGGAAGCTTCTTCACAAGCCAGATTGCTGCTTTCATCCCAGTTATTTTATAATAAGCCATAATAATGAGTTCAGACTGAAGACGCTAAAGAAGAGCATAGCAGCTACTTTTCAAATCTTGTTAGCTCAACTGACTTTTCCCCCCCAAAACCAGCTTATTAGAGATAGTGTTTCAGAGATAGGTTTTCTTTAAGATATTTCAAAAACAGTATTCCATACACTTAGAAGAATAAGACAACACCTAACTACAGCTTAACCTTTCAACACAAGTGGATTTTAGGGCGAGAAAGGAATCCATCTGTAATTCTGATTCATCTATCATTAAGTCATCCAAATGTTATTATATGTGACACATTTGTTTTTCATGGGAGCTTCTGTTGTCTCCTTCTATGATTCTTGTGACCAGATTGGTTCCCTTTGAACTATCACAAGTCTAATGCATGCTTCAAAACTCAAAATCCCAACATGGCATGAAGTTCAGATGGTTGATTATCTAACAAGAGAATTGCACCAGTTGCTAAGGAGAAGTTTCTGACTTGAAGGGTTCTAAGATAATGACTACAGTAAAATTTTTCCTAGGAGGTTCTCTTTTCTAATTTATACATGTCACATAGGGGCTCTTAACCTGAGGTTCATGAACACTTTTTTTTGATGACTGCATTCCAATATAATTGGTTTCTTATGAAATATTATATATATATATATATATATATATATATATATATATATATATATATATATATATATATATATATATATGGGGGAGTAGAGCCGAGATGGCAGAGTAAAAACAGGAACTTGCATGAGCTCCCACACCAGCCACCTCTAATACCTGTAAAATATGATTCTAAACAAATTTTAGAACTATAGAACCCACAAAATGACAGAGAGAAACAAATCTCCCAGTGAAGGCAACCTGGCAGGCCAATGGTCCTATTGCACCAGGCTGGGAGCTGAGCACAGTTCTGCATGGGCCGTTCAGGCCAACTAGCCAGAACAGACTTGAGGAGAGTAAATCACCAGCAGTTGTGGTGGCTTCCAGACTTCTCAACCCATAAATGCCAAAGAGAAAGTAAATGGTCAGTAGGGAACTCTGTTGGAACTGGGTGACAGAAGAATGTGGTCCAGACCCTGCCCACTGGGATGAGAGGTTGCAGGCAACATGGTAGCTGCAGCTGCTGCCACATGGCTGCTTCCAGAGCTCCTGGCCTGTGGATTGTAGGGGTAACAAGTAACAATTCTTAGGGTAATTGTTCTTGCTTTGACCTGCTTGGATCTGGGTTGCTGTATTGGACAGTAGTCCTAGGGTATGTGGCCAGTGTGTCAGAGCTTGTGGTGGCTATAGAGAGGGCACCCTCCTCATTGTTCTGACAACTGCGAGAAACCCAGCAATTTGGGACACAGCACTCTCCACTCTGGAAGCGGAGTTCTACAATGGCAAAGAGCTCAAAAGTCAAGTAATTCACTGGCAAGATAAGCACAATCAGACCATAGAATCCTTTTTTGGGGACAGAAAGAATCAAAACATGGAACCAGAAGAAGACAACAAAGTCAAAACTCCTGGATCAAAAGCTTCTAAGAAAAATATGAATAGGCCATACAGGAGCTCAAGAAGGATTTTGAAAATCAAGTAGGAGAAGTGGAGGAAAAATTGGAAGAAGAAATGAGAATGATGCAAGAAAATCATGAAAAAACAAACAAAAAAAAAGCCTGCTAAAGGAGACCCAAAAAATGCTGAAGAAAATAACACCTTAAAAAATAGACTAACTCAAATGGCAAAAGAGGCTCAAAAAGCCAATGAGGAGAAGAACGCCTTAAAAAGTCAAATTGCCTAGATGGAATAGGAATTTTTAAAACTCACTGAAGAGAATAATTCCATTAAAATTAGATTGGAGCAAATGGAAGCTAATGACTTTATGATAAATCAAGATACTATAAAACAGATTCAAACAAATAAAAAAATAGAAGGCAATGTGAAATATCTCATTGGAAAAACCACTGAACTGGAAAATACATCCAGGAGAGATAATTTAAAAATTATTGGACTACCTAAAAGCCATGATAAAAAAAAGAGCCTATAAATCATCCCTCAAGAAATTCTCAAGGAAAATTGCCCTGATATTCTAGAACCAGAGGGCAAAATAGAAACTGAAAAAGTCTATCAATCACCTCTTGAAAAAAGATCCCAAAGAGAAAACTCCTAGGAATATGACAGTCAAATTTCAGAGTTCCTGGGTCAAGGAGAAAATATTACAAGCTGTCAGGAAGAAACAATTTAAGTATTGTGGAAACACAATCAGGATAACACAAGATCTAGCAGCTTCTACATTAAGGGATCAAAGGGCTTGGAATATGATATTCTGGAGGTCAAAGGAGCTAAGATTAAAACCAAGAATCACCTACCCAGCAAAACTGAGTATAATGCTTCAGAGGAAAATATGGTCATTCAATAAAATGACTTTCAAGTATTATTGATGAAAAAACCAGAGCTGAAAAGAAAATTTTACTTTCAAATAAAAGAAACAAGAGTAGCATGAGGAGGTAAACAGAAAAAAAAAAAAGAAATCATAAGGAATTTATTAAAGTTGAACTATTTACATTCCTACATGGCAAAATGATAATTGTAACTCATGAGACTTTTCTCAGTATGAGGATAGTTGAAGGAAATACATATGTATGTATATACATGTATAGGAGGGTGAATATGTGTATAAATACATATGTGATTGTGTGTATGTTTGTACATATATACATAGATACATAGACAGAGGGCACAGGATCAGTTGAATAGGAAGGGATGATATCTAAAAAATAAAATTAAGAAGTGAGAGAGGAATATAATGAGAGAAGTAAAAGGAAGAGATAGAATAGGGTAAATTATCTCATATATAAGAGTCAAGAGAAAACTGTTACAATGGAGGGGAAGAGCAGGAAAGTGAAAGGGAATGGGTCAACCTTACTCTCATTGAATTTGGCTTGAGGAGGGAATAACACACACTAAATCGGGTATCTTACCCTACAGGAAAGTAGAGGGGAGGGGATAAGAGGGGGGATGATAGAAGGGAAGGCAGATTGGGAAAGAGGGCAGTTAGAAGCAATCAATTTTGAAAAGAGACAGGGTCTAAGTAGAAAATAGAATAAGGGGGGGGGCAGGATAGGATGGAGGGATAGTCTTTCACAATGTAACTACTATGGAAACATCTTGCATAACTACACATATACAACCTATATTGAATTTCTTTTCTTCCCAGTGGGGGTGGGTGAGGAGGGAAAAGGGAAAGAATCTAGAGATCAAAGTTTAAAAAATGTTAAAAAATTATTTTTTACATGCAACTGGGAAATAAGATATACAGGCACTGGGGTATAGAAATCCATCTTGCCCTACTAGAAAGTTGGGGGGATATGGAGGAGAATACAAGAGAGAGCAGATTGGGGGAAGGGGTATTCAGTAGACTCACTCTCTTGGAGTTGGGGATAGGGGAAAGTAGGGGGAAATTTGTAACTCAAAATCTTGTGGAAATGAATGTTGAAAACTAAAAATAAATAAATTAAAGATTATAAAAAGAAATACTATATTTTAGATGTATGCATTTAAAAAAGAATTTACAGGCTTTGTCCCTTCATTCTTTTTTTTGATTTTCTTTTTGGAGGGCAATTGGGGTTAAATAACATGCCCAAAGTCACAAGGCTAGTTTTTTGTTTGTGCATTAAGTGTCTGAGGCCGGATCTGAACTCAGGTCCTTCTGACTCCAGGGCTGCACTCTACTCACTGCGCCACCTAGCTGCCCCCTTTGTCCTTCATTCTTTGTCCTTCATCCATGATATCAGGAAGGTGATGCCATGCAAATTAATTAGATTTAATGAGGGAGGGCTTTTCAAGGTCACTAGCCTCACTTTCTCCTTCACAGCCATCTGAATCCAGTGATGAGATATAGATCAGGATGACCAGAGATGGCCCCCTCACAGGCTTTACTAGAATGCCAAAGGGGGTTATAACGTAAAAAAATTTATTAAGAAACTTTGTTATAGATAGATACAGATTGATAGATATAGATATACACAAAGAGAAAGAGAGAAAGAGAGATACTTGAGGTTAGATACCACCTTGCAGTGTGAGTACAATTATTTTGGAGGCATGATGCTAAATTTCCAGCCCAATGATTCCCATCTTCCTGCCACTTCAGAAACCAAATACAACAAAGCCTCTAATGCTAAGGATTTCAATATTTTGTCATATTGTTCTGAATGTAACTAGGTTGCTTAGTTTCTTTCACAATAAAGTGCCTCATACTCTCCTCAGCATGTTGTAGTAAAGATTGACTGAAAGTAGAGACTTACACATGTTTCAACTACCCTTCAAAAAACACAGTACTCCAAAGGGCAACATAAAGGCCCCCAGACCTTCAACTAGCTAGTGACACTAAAAAACATCCCCATGAACCAAGACACATAAAATGTTTCAGCTACCACTGTGACTTCTGAATTAGGTACTGAAAACCAAAATATGTGTATAAAGAAAACCTATCAAAAACAAAACAAAAGGTCACTCTGTATTCTGTCACAAGCTTCTATCAAACTGAAAATAGAATCTTGGAGTCCTAGAGAATGGACAGGTACTAGAGAACCTTTCCAGATAAATGCTCATTGATTTTAGAGGGGAAAGTTAACTCTATTGAAAAATATTTCAGCCCCATGAGATAATGGAATAACAGTTCTGCTTTACTCTAGACCTTGGGGGAAAAGTACTTTAATTTACTCCAGTCTGCACATACCAAAGATATATGTCATTGTCTCAATCCTTTACTTCATTCCTTGGTGTTTGCTTCTATCCCTTGCTTCCAGGGACTCGGGCATCTGCTGCCAATTAGGCTCATCAGCACTCCACCATGGCATCCCTGCTGATGCACTAACAAGAGTTAGTGGATCAGCAGGGGCATATGGCTGCTTAGGATGGAATTTTAACCCCCTCTCTACCATGCCCTATACTGGAACCATTCATCCCACTGCAGTGAATGGCAAGGCTAAGCACCAGGGCACATCAAGGTTTGGATGCCATGGTAACCAGAGAAGAGAAGGAGCTGCCAGGAATATAGAGCTGTAGTTAGAACTTTTTCACATTTTTATGATTGCCAACAGAGACCTGCAAATTCTATTTCCTAAACACCACCTACGAATGTTAGAATCTGTCAGGTTCCTGAAGTATCTCAATTTGGGAGAGAAACAGCTCCTATTTTTCAGTTCCCTCCCCCACCCCTTTAATGATTATTTGTGGGATAATCCTCAGCAAATGTATTTTGATTGCAGTAGGTGTACTCAATTAAGTTCACAGTCAGGATTCTGGCCAGCTAATCAGACACTGTCACAAAACAGTCATTTTATGTTTAAAATTGCAAATAAAAACATAATGTCCAGCATACACTTTGGATATGTTCTACTACAACATTAATAATAATATTTTGGGCAAAGTTTGGAAAAGCATAACCACAATATTGTCATTTTCATTAACAGAATATTGAGTAGAATTTGGCTTATTAGATGACTATGAAACTTTGTTTCTATTGTTTTGGAGATAGGGAAACTGATGTGCAAATACTGAAGAGTCTAGATCAATTTTATCTAACCATTACACTTAAAGCTAGAATCAGAACAAACACTCCAATCTTGGAGTTACAGACCACTACCACAAATTCTCTAGCATTTCCCATAGCTGTAAGTCTTAATTATTCAAAATGTTGTTATAGAAAAATCACTTATTAAGCACCTACTATATGCAAAGCCTTATATTAGACTCTGGGGCTATAAAGACAAAAATGAAACAGTCCCTGCCCTCTCAAAGCTTAAAGCATCTCTAGAAATGGATTGCTTATTAGCCAGCATATTAGAAAACATCATGGTTAGTGAATGGGAGAAGTCAAGTTGACTGAAGCAACCCTTCTCATGACCTTTAATTCAGAAGTATTGGGGGAAGCTAGGTGGCACAGTGAATAAAGCATTGGCCCTGGAGTCACGAGGACCTGCGTTCAAATTTGGCCTCAGACACTTAACACTTACTAGCTGTGTGACCTTGGACAAGTCACTTAACTCCAACTGCCCTGCCCTGCCCTCCCCCTTCAAAAACCAAAACCAAAACAAACAAAAGAGCAGAAAAATAACTCAAGAATAATAAAGTTTAAAAAAAAGTATCCTCAATAGTTCAATTCTTAGCAACTCAGTGATTGATTGTACAAGAGAAAATAGTATTAAACAAGCTTATTAGTATGTACAAGTAAAATCAAGGTTCTAGATAACACGTAGACTAAAAAAAAAAATCCATCCTGAAAACCAGTTTTTACTACGCAGTTAAACCTTTCTTTTAGATTACAATTAAACGGAAACGGGTTGATATGTGAAAGTAAAATGTACTGTTAAAAACAAACACACACACAGGCACACATTTTATCACATTCTTTGAGAAAACTTAGATGAAACTGCAGTAGTTTTAGCAAAAAGAAAATTACCTCTGTTTAATGATTTAGTCCCTTGATTGCTAGTCACCTTCATGAATCTTTTACTCTGGAGATATATGTAAGAACTATGAAAAGAGGTAACTGGCATAATTTTTACAAATCTAAAATTAAATGAACAAAAATGTTTCCCAGTCACCACAGTGCTCATGGTATCCTGTGTCGTCCCCATCCAACAAAATACAAAGTTGCTACATATTCACTCACTTTTTTCATTTGGATCTGCTTTCTGTTTACATTTGATATATGTGTTTTAAAAATTAAATCCCATTTAAACAGTTAATGTGTTTCATTCATATTTTGAAAATATTTGAGGACTATATAGTTTACCATTTGGGGCTATAAAAATTGGAATGTATATAAATATATGTATAATATATGCATGTGTATGAAAAAGCCACCTCTTCCAACAACCAAGCAAGCAAAGCACAGAATGGGAGGACATACACTGTAAGAGAAATAAAAATATCTTTACTGAAGCAATGATCACATACTAGAATACTCTCTGTTCCGTCTGTGCACACACAACAGAGAAAGAATTTAAAAAGAAAAAAACTTTATAACTTTTTCTTTACTCATAATTTCCCTAGTTACCATATACTGTAGAATCCCTGTTTGTATATTTGAAAATTTGTTCATTTCTTCTTTACCCTTCTGTCTTCTTAGGGGGAAAAATGATCATTCCTTTATTTTTTTTTACAAAGTTTTATTTTCTGACTTTTCAAATCATTGTCATTTCTTCTCTCTGAAGACTTTATGAACTTTTTAGATCCTTTCAGAGGATCACAATCCAGTCCAAACCTTGATTGAAGAAGGTATATAATAAATGTTCAACATGTTGGTAATATGACCTCATCACTGTTCTGCATTAAGCTTCTAAATTTGTTTCCTAGGACCAATTCAGGAGTTCCTTGAATGCTCAAACCACTGGCATGGTGTTCAAACTTCTTAGTCATTAATTGACTTGATCAATCAATAAACATTTATTAAATGTCTACAATGTGACAGTGGCCATGCTAAACACTGGTAATGAATGCAAAGTAAGAGAAAAGACAATCCCTACTCTCAAGGAGCTCACATTCTAAAGAAGAGAAACAACAGACACACTGCCATGTACAAATAAGCTGTATAAAGGATAAATTTGAAACAATCTATTGAAGAATTTACTAGAATAAGAGGGATCAGGAAAGGCTTCCTATAGAAGGTAGGATTTTGTCTTGAATTTGAAGGTAATTAGGGAAGCAAGGAAGCAGAGATAAGGAAGGAGAGCTTTCCAGGCATGGAGCACACAGTGTAAATTCCAGGAATAGACAGACCATCTCCACCAAGAGTTCATGCAACAGTAGGGACAGTGTCACTGATTCTCAGAGTAAGTTATTAGGGGTGAAAGTGGGTGTAAAGTGTAAGAAGAAAGGGAAGGAGTGTGAGTATGTGTGTGTTGGAGAGGGGGGAACTTATGAAAGGGTTTGAATGAAACTGGATTTTTAGAGTTGATCCTGGAGGTGCCAGGGAGCCACTGGAATTTATTGCGTGTATTTGGGGGTGGGAGGTTTGAAATATTCAGACCTGAGCTTTAAGAAGATCACTTTGACAATCAAGTGGAAGATGTGCTGGAATGGGGAGGGACTTACCTCAGGGAGAGCAAATAGTAAACTCTTACAATATGATGTTTATTTGATGTTTCATTCACCTCTAGTTCTTTCTTTGAAGTACATAATCCTCCATTTCCCCAATGCAAGCTCATTCCTTTTGTACCTACCAGCTTCTCCAACTTGTCAAATTCACATTCAATCCTAATTCTGACCCTGAGGAAGATATTCATTCTTCTTAACTTTGTGTACTGACAAATACAGCAAGTATGATGTAAAATTGAGAAAAATAACAAAATGTCTGCATATCCAAAATCATGTGGGATTAATAATTTAGTATTCATGAGCAATGACATAAGAAAGAGGGCAATATGTAAAAACAAAGACTATGAGAGAAAAAAAGAATTCATTGAGTGCCTACACTGTTAGGACTTATCCTTAGATGATGTCTTAGGTCATGTGAAGTAGTCATTTTTCCTACTTCCTACAGGGCAGGCATCTTCCTACAGGTGGCAAATACACTCACTCTACTACTATGATAAAGCAATTGTTCAGATTATAGCCTTCATATTCCTGTTTTGGCTTTTAGATGTGCTCCCTCAAAATAACTGTTCATGCTGTGGCCCCCTTAAGGGACCTCCCTTTCTATTATCTGCTTGCACATTTTTGTCTAGCTGTCAGGTTGAAGAACGCACCATCAATTTGAGTATTTAGTTTGAGTCCAGGCCACTTGACAGAGAATATATTTCTTCCTACAGGGCACTTTTTCAATGTAAATAATTCTTGGGTAATTTATTTTGGAGGAACTGAAGCATACTACACATTACTCTCCTAGTCAGGGATATAAAACCCATCACATGAGAATCTATTCTTATGAAATTTGCAGGGGTATAACTGACTTACAGGCCAGCCCATTATCCCTAAGAGCTCTGGTCTCCTAAGAAATCGTGGACTCATGCACAAAAACTGGTGAGTTTCACATGGCTTAACATGAAGTGTATCAGATTACAAAGCATTAAGGAACACTCAAAGAAATTTTGAACTTTAACTACTAGTTAGAGAAGAAAAACATTAAAAACAGGATATGGATCTTGTGTAGTGTGTCCCTTATGAAGCTGATGCCATGTACAATGAAATCTCTACAAGATTGCCCTTGGCCATCTATGAAAAGCAATGGTTTCCTACTATTTGGTAAATATAACAGCAATAAAATATATATTTACAAATAAATGAGTAGCATAATTAGTATAATAATATGAAGTATTCAGTAGCTTTCACTATAATAGCTATAAAGGAATAATTTGAATTATTCCTTTAAAGTTCCCATTGTAATTTGACTATTTCCTTAAAGAATTCAATGTGCCTTCACTAACTCATTTATTCGTATAGTCATATATTCAACAAGCTTTTAAATACTTCCTGGGTTAAATGCTGAGATAAAGAGTTTAGGTAAAGATCCCTACCTTCATGGTATTTGCAGTGTTATGGGAATTTAAAATTTTAGCATTTCCTAGAAATTTTGGAGTGTGTAGATGACCTTTAAATTAAAATGTTTAGAACTACTATCAATTGGTAGTCACTCAGAAATGAAGATGAAAACCTCTTTGAATTATAGAATTATAAACTTTTTTTGAGTATGAGATGACAATGAATGATGTCTCATTCATCATGGTTTATTTTATATGAAAAGTTAAAGTTCATTGAATTTCACAGATTAGCTCAAGCTCTCACAGCTCATTAGCAGCAGAGATATGACTAGGACCCAATGCTTCTTCCATAAAACCATAATCTAATGAGAACTAAATAATTTTATATATTGGCCCCAGGATAAATGCATGATCTCATTGGTGTGTCAGGCACAACTTGAACATAGATTACTACTAATCCATGCCTTCTCATCCTATGACATTCTTATCCATATCTTTCAAGCCTTTCAATAGATCTTCCCCCAAAAGAATTAACTGGACATATCCCACCATGCCTTTTAAAATATCGAGGATATTAGTACGGCATTCAGGTTGTGCATTTTTTTAATCTTTCATTACATGATGGACCACCCTACTTTCCAGTTATTCATGTCCTTGATGATATATTTTATAGAACTTCTTGCTCATGAGATGACTTTGATGAAATGCTACAAGCTACTTACACCCACCATTTGTCTTTCCATTGCTCTTTGGGCCATCTGTAATTCTGAGATTGTGGTGTTCCAGAGTTCATAGCTACGGCACATCATAGGAAAAATAACCATATTGAAAATATGGACTTTTCAACAGGGAATGAGACATCCATTTTTTTAAACAAATGCTTTATTAACTTCTATTCTACATCATTCATTTCCGCCAGATTTTGAGATACAATCATTTCCCCCCTGTTATTCCCCTACCCAACCACCCAGAATAGCAGTCCCACAAGATACTGCTTCCTCCAATCTGTGCTCTCCCATACCTTATCTCATACCCCCTTCGACTTTTCAATTAGAGGAAGGTGAATCTTTGTGTCCCAATGCCTGCACATCTTATCTTCCAATTATAAGCAAAAGAGTATTAATAATAGTATTTATATATATTTGAAACATTTCATGTTAAGACCTCGAATTTCAGATCCATTTCCTTCCTCCCTTGCCACCCATTCCCTCTGGGGAGATAAGTAATTCAGTATATGTTGCACATGTCTAGCTATGCAAAACATTATCATAGTAGATGCATTGTACGAGGCTGCTTATAATTCCCTCCCACTCATCCCACCCCCCACCTGGTCCATTCCCTACATGATCCTGTCCCTCTTCTATAGTGGGTACTTCCAACCTCCCCTCCCCCCAAGGATGCCCTCCCATCCATCCTCCCTCCTCTCATCCCCCTTCCCCCTATTCTGCTGCAGGTTAAGAAATCCCATTTAGTATGTATGTCATTCTCTCCCTGAACCAAATTCAATGAGAATGTGGTTTTGCCTTTTTTGCCTCCCTATTCTTCCCCTCCCTTGCAACCACTTCCCCTTGCTTCTTCTACATGAGATAGTTTACGCTACCCTGTCTCTCCCCATCTCCTCTTGCCACTTTCCTCTCTCACCTCATAGTATCATCCCTTGAGTATTCTCCCTTCCCAACAAATTCAACCTATGCCCTCTATCCATATATAACTGTAACCATATACACACACACTCACATATGTACTCATGTGACCACACACCCTTCTTCCATTATTTTCATAGTGAGAAAGACATGATCAGTCACAGTTATTGCTTTTCCATATAGGAATGTAAATAGTTCAACTTTCATAAGTTCCTTTTGATTTCTTTTCCCTGATTACCTTCTCAGGCATCTCTTGCTTCTTGCGTCTGGATGTCAAATTTTCTATCCAATTCTGGTTTTTTCCTCAAGAATTCTTGAAAGTCCTCTATTCCACTGAATGACCATATTTTCCCCTGAAGCAAAATACTCAGTTTTGCTGGGTAGGTGACCCTTGGATTCATTCCCAGTTCTTTTGCCTTCTGGAATATCATATTCCATGCCTTTCGATCCCTCATTGTAGAAGCTGCCAGTTCCTGGGCCATTCTGATTGTGTTTCCACAATATTGAAATTGTTTCTTCCTGGCTGCTTGTACTATTTTCTCCTTGATCTGGGGATTCTGGAACCTGGCTATAATGGTCCTGGGAGTTTTCTTTTGGGGATCTTTTTCAGGAGGTGATCTGTGGATTCTTTCAACCTCTATTTTGCCCTCCGGATCTAAAACATCAGGGCAATTTTCCTTGAGAATTTCTTTAAGGGTGATTTCTAGGTTTTTCTTTGATCATGGCTTTCAGGTAGTCCAATAATTTTTAAATTGTCTCTCCTGGATTTTTTTCCAGGTCAGTGGTTTTTCCCATGAGATATTTCACATTGCCTTCTACTCTTTCATTTGTTTGGATCTGCTTAACAGCATCTTGATTTCTCATAAAGTCATTAGCTTCCATTTGCTCCAGTCTAACTCTGAAGGAATGAATCTCCTCAGTGAACTTTTGAGATTCTTTTTCCATCTGGCAAATTCGACTTTTTAAGGCATTCTTCTCCTCATTGCCCTTTTGGGCCTCCTTTGCCATTTGAGTTAGTCTATTTTTTAAGGTGTTGTTTTCCTCAGTCAGGCTGTTGACCCTCATTTCATACTTTTCCTGCATCCTTCTCATTTCTCTTTCCAATTTTTCCTCCACTTCTCTTATTTGATTTTTAAAGTCCTTCTTAAGGTCCTCTATGGCCTGCAACCCACTTATGTTTTCCCCTGGGGCTTTTGGAGCAGGACTTCTGACCTCACAGTCCTTTTCCCACTCTATGCCCCCAAAATAGGAGTCTAGAGTTGCATTTTTCTGTTTCCTTTGCCTTGGCATGTTGCCACTTAATTACTTGACTTTTGGGCTTGTTGCCACACTATGGCTTTGCTGACAGATAGGGGAATTTTCGTCCTGAACGTGTGGGGGGCAACTTCCATTTCTGGCAAGCTGTAAACCCACCCATGACTTCCACCCTAGATCATAATCCAGATCCAGGGAGGTTAAAGCAAAAGCGATTACCCCCCAAGACTGATTGCTGGATCTCCCTACAATTCACAGGCCAGGACCTGGAGCTGCCTCTGAAAACTACAAAATGGCGTGTGTCCTCAGCAGCTTCTAGCCCCCAGGGGAGGGAGCCAACGCATTCCCCAAATACTGGTCCCAAAGTCCATAGGACACTAACCTCTTACTTTGTCCTAAGCATGTCTATGTTGATAATTCTGGAATCGCCACAGCTGCTGGTGTTCTGGGGTCTCTCCAGCTGGCTGCTGGCCCTGCTGCCCTGGGGCTAAAACCTCGGCTCACAGGGACCTGGGCTCCACTCAGCTCGGCTCCCCGCTTTCTGCGCGCTGCCAGCTCCCAGAGTGCTGTGCTGGTCCTTCCTGCGGGGCTGCTGGGCTGTCCTCAGCGGGAGGTTAGCTTCTCTGTGTTATTCTGTGGGTGCTGGGGCTCCAGAAGTTGTTCAGAGTCCCCTTTTACATAGTTTGGGGGGAATCTGGGGGCAGAGCGGCTTGGATGAGCTGTTTCTACTCTGCCATCTTGGCTCCGCCCCCCGAGACATCCATTTTTTGACATGGGCAAATGAAATTTTGTTTTATTAGGTTATTTATATTTGTTAAAAATGGTTTTTTATTATTTAATTAGGGAGGAGTAGAAATAGGAAACTTAGAAAAATGTTTACAAATAAATATATGAAAAATAAGGTATTAAAAATATACAAAATTGCAAAACAAAAAAGGCTGGCAGAAACAATGAAAATCAAAAATGGAGAACAAACTTTTTAAAACACTTCAACAGCACAATTTGAACAAAAGCAATAAATGTATAAATAAAAAAGGGTTTTGGGATACATTAAGACAAACCAGACTTTTCTTGAATTTGATAGTCTTTTATTAAAATTTAGTTTGAGTTATGGTCTATATTAGAAAGTAATAAAAGTGTATATTTTTTTATTAAAAATACAAAAAATAAGTCATCCTCCAGACAAATTTATTTACTTTTATTTGGTCAGGTTAAGCCATTTTTATTGACTTTGTCCTCTTAAGAGCTACTTATACTTATTTATGTAACATGTAAAATATTGCAGTGTTAAAATCCTGATATTCCATTCTCACTGGTGATGAGAGTAGAACAGTATTAAGAATAGATCTCAGGGGCGGCTAGGTGGCACAGTGAACAAGAGCACCGGCCCCGGAGTTGGGAGGACCTGGGATCAGTTCTGGCCTCAGTTACTTAGCACCCACACATAAATAACTAGGCATGTAACCTTGAACAAGTTACTTAACCCCAACTGCTTTAAAAAATAAAAAAAGAAGAGGTCTCACTAGAGAAACACTGGCAAGTCTATTTCTTTTCACAGATATTTGTTGTTCTTATTTTAGCACCATCCATAAATGTTCTTGGGATCATCTGATTTTGTTGCATCTCACAGCAAGCTCTTTGCCAGCATGTTTCCCCTACACTGACTTTCACTGTTTCATGAGTGATATAGCTCACAAGTTTCTATCTTCTTTCTCTACTGTATTTTGTAAATGAACTCATATGCTAACACATTGTTACCCTTTACTGTTACCTTTTACTTCAAATTCTTTAGGCTTGGTGAAGAGATCAAATATTTGCTTACCAACACAGTTCCTGGACTCTTTTGACCTTCTCAAAGAGGTCAGTTACATGGAACAGTGGTCAGAACACTGCACCTGCAGTAAAGAGTTCAAATCTAGCCTCAGACACTTACTAGTTATGTAATTCTGGTTATTTAACCTTTGTGTGCCTCAGTTTCCTGAACTGTAAAATGGAGATGATTATAACACCTACCTCCCAGGGTTGTTGTGAAGACCAAATGAGATAATATTTGTAAAACACTTATTTAGCACAGTGCCTGGCACATAAGAAGTACTAGCTATTTTTATTCTCATTGTACCAAATACTTTACATCTAAGAAATTGTGATAAGGGACATCAATATCTTTATGTTTATCCATTGTAAATGTTATCCATTTATCCATGTTATCCTTCCATGTTTCAAAGTCAGAAACTTATTAGACATACTAAATTGTAGTGATTGTAATTGCACATGGTGTCTCTTTATCATTATCCTTTCTTTTCTTTTACAGTATCCTGTTGGCTTTGACCTTTGCTCTAGCTAGTCAATGCTCTGACTGTACACCTGTAGTTGATTCTGAAAGGATGTCTATATCAGTAACCATTTGTTACCTACCTCTCAATATATAATCAATTTCATCATTTGTGATATTGTTCAGAGCTTGCTATAGTCTATGCATTTCCACCTTCTTCATAAAGAAAATACATAAACTATATAGGAGTAAGGTTTTTAAGTAATCTACCAGCCTTTGGAATTCTTGTACCTCAGACTCTGACTTCATGGTTCATTTAAAATATCTATACTTGCAACCTTGCAAAAACAAATGGGAACACAGATCAAGAGCTATACTGGACTTTGGGTCAAAGTTCTTTCTTTTACAAATAGGGAAACTGAGAGCCTTTTCCTAGAACAGGGGTTTGTAACCTGGGTCCACAGATTCCCTAAAGTATAAGTGATATTTCAGAGGATAATCAAATTTGCTTTTAAATATAGAATAACTGTATTTGAATATATTTGGTTTCCATCATAGTCCTATATATTTTACTTCAATGATTTCTTTTTTGTAGAACATTGTTTGGCAATTATCCTATGAATGAAAGTATATGAGTGTGTGCATATATATATATATATATATATGTATATGTATATTATTATTATATAATACAAAAATAGACACTTACAGTGCAGCTAAGTGGCTCAGTGGATTAAATACCAGACTTGAAGTCAGAAAGATGAGGCTTTCTGATTTTAAATGTGGCCTCAGACACTATATGTGTGGCCCTGGGCAAGTAACAACTCTGTTGCCTCAGTTCCTCATCTGTAAAATAATCTGGATGATGAAATGATAAATAATTCTAGTCCCTTTGCCAAGAACATCCCAAATTACAAAGAATTGGACATGACTGAAACAACTGAATAATAAGAACAGATAGGTATAGATATATACTTATACCTTCCACATCACAACTTTCCCCATCACAGTTTTGATATATCATGGGTCGGCATAAGAAATTAAATTGGAACTTTGGGGAGTTTGGGGGAAGCCACAGATGACATGTAAAGGCTAGAACACACAGAGGTTTAGAAACTCAGAAATGCACAAAATATATGCATAGTATTGTATAATATCAACATATTTTATCTTTTAATACCATAAATGTACCTGAATTTCACAATAAGGTACTGTAAACACCCCATAAAATAAAAAGGAAAAAAAAATAAGACTTATTCTCTGGTATGAAGGGAGAATCAAAAAATTGTAAGCATATTTTAAAGATTGAGGGGATGCTTCAACCCTAACCTCTGTGATGTGGAAGGAATAACTGTAAAGCTATAACAATATTTTTAGATGAGATTACATATATATTTATATACTTGTACATATATGTAATCTCTTTATATGTACAAATATACTACATATATACATATATATATAAACTTCAAAATCTACAGTTTTATCATTTTATAATTGTTTATCGTTGTGGATATTACCTTAAACAATACCCCCTACAGCTCTGTTTATTTTCTAAGGGTTGTTGTGATTTAAAAATATCACCTGGTGGCCAACTTTCTTGTTAGGCATCTCCAAATTTTTAGGCTTTTACTTGGATAAAAATAGGGTCTGCCACCATATCTGTACTCAGAGCCTTTCCTTCCAGATAGAACTCAGTGACATAGCCTGTGAGAATTCAAGTTTACATTCACACCAATATTAGAGAAAGATTTTGGTGGAAGAAACGTGCAGTATGTATTAATGTATATACAGATTGTGTATGTCTATTATATGTGGAAATACTACATATTATGAAATATTTAAATACATATGTTGTATACATATATTTAATATAAAATATATTTAATAAAGTCAATTTCTTAATAATATCATTCTTTGATTTTGAAAAATAAATACTTCTCTCCAATATCTTTTATGTTATTTTCTTCATTATCATTTGTCATATTATTTTTTAGTAAAGTTGATATGATATGGTACAAATAGTGCTGGACCAGATATTTTAATACTGAAATCTTTCAAGTCCTCAATTTATTAGTTCTCGTACTTTGTACCAGTCATTTGTTCCCTCTAAGCCTCAGTTTCCTTCTTGATGTCAGGTGTGAAATCCCTTAGGAATCTGTAAAGTGATAACAAGTTATGAGGATTGCTTGCATAAGGATAGGCAGTTATAGAGTTACAGGAGACAGCAGGGTTAAGAATCATAATCCCTCTACTCTAGCCACCATCCTTGGCATGTGTGATTTACAAATATTTTTCACCCATTCCTCTTTTGTTTCTATCAGTTGCAACCTATTCTCAATCTCTCTCCAGGAAAAATTTCTCTTCAGGTGTTTGTGGAGGGCAAAAATGGAGAAAATGGAATAACCTGATGGACCAGTCTACACCAATCAGTCAAATGCTGGTCTTAGCATTAATTTCACTAGGCAAAAGCATCAGATCCATTCCTTTAACACAATTTTGAAGTTTATAAAATATAATAAGAAGATTCTCTCTCATATAGCTCAAGTGTTCCCAGACAAGATAAAATCCTGACAATTCAGACAGAAAGCTGGTGTTCTCTTGCCCTTTCATTTGCATCTGTTTACCCTCCATACTTGTTTCTTTTGCTACTTACTATTCATTAAAAAAGACATACCTCTACAATACACCTATAATTTATCAAAATTTAACAAGTCAGAATTCAAATTAATGAAACAGAAATTATAAATATAACTTTAGAGAATTGGGGATGCTAGGTGGCACAGTGAATAGAGTACCAGCCCTAGAGTTAGGAGGACCTGAGTTCAAATCCAGTCTCAGACACTTAACACTTACTAGCTGTGTGACCTTGGGCAAGTCACTTAACCCCAACTGCCCTGCCTTCCCCCTTGCAAAAAAGAAAAAAAAGTGAATCAAAATAAACTTTGGAGTACTTATTGTCTCTAGTAAGAGAGACAACTGGAGTGAAAAAGAGAACAGTATTCCCATTGTCCTTCTCAACAAACTCCAGCAACCACAGTCTCTTTTCTCTCATTACTGCTTATCATCTATATAATCTGTACCACTGAATTACCCTTCTCCAATCATGAGAGTTGGCAGCAACTTCAGATGTAGTAAGTGTTCCTCATATCAGGTCCATGCCTTGATTGAAAGTATAAGCACAGTACCTTGTATATTTTACTCCTGTGTCCTCATTGACATTCTGCCTCTTCAGAAATCCTCTCTTCTAGTACGAAAAGGAAGCATTGATCCACCTTAATTCTCAATCCTTCTTTTGTCTCTGGGTCACATAGACTGATGAACTTCCATACTGGCCAAGAGCACTTTATTTCCAAGTATATATGTCCATGACAGAGGGAGAATACAAAATTATGATGTAACTTCCCATTGGTTTGTCTCCCCAAGTATATTAAAAGTTACTTGAAGACAAAGATACTATTTTATGCTTTTTTGTCCCCTTTGGCACCTAATCCAATGCTTTACACACACTAAGCATTTAAATATTTTGATCAACTAAAAATAACAAATAGCAAATCATTACAGTAAACAATATCATCTCTTCAAACACTGTTTATAAAAAGGAGTGTTATATAGAACTGTAGGTGGGCACCTTAAGCAGATTTCACCATTGATGTCTGATGAGAGTTACTCAGAAATGTTAGCTAATGGGTTTCACCTAATCTTTTCTAGTGAGTGACAGAAAATGCTGCTCTGATAAATTTTGAAAAATTGTAATTCACATAAAATGAACATAAGGAAGTAAAGTACTTGAAAATCAGACAAATACTCCATTTTACTTACTTAGAATTTTTGTTCCATTACTACTTTTTCACTGTGCAATGGGCTTGAGTTCAATATTCACCTAATTGACTTATTACATCCCCTTTGGGTAGCATTTAGATAGATAACCTTCTTGTTCATAGTTGTGCAGCTCTGTAAAAGCATATCTACTCTATTCATTTATTTTCTGGACACTTAACCCCTCCAAAAATATTTTATTGATATGCAAGAAATGAGAATCACCAAGTAAAATTTTACTAATTAAGGTTAGAAAATTGAAAACTCTAAGGCAAGCAATATATTTTTCTAAACTTTGATTTTTTTTCTATAAAGTCCTAATTTCTTTTCAATTCACCTGCCTCTAAGAAATTAACAAAGAAATGGGTAGAAGAATGAAAGATAAAAGCACCATTAACATGTTTTTACACTACTTATCTACTGATATAGTGATATATGTAAAAGGAATTAATGATGGAAAAATACTCAAAATAGTTCTTTAAATATAGTCAGTAACATCAACATTACTTTCAAGGTCAGACTTATTATACAGAGATGTAGGAAGACTATTCTATCTAGAAGTCTACAATTTAAGAAAAATCATACCAATGGGCACATAAGTAAAAATATCTGAATTGATTTAAAAAAGCAATGAAAAATGTAAATAAGTAAAGGCTTTAGATTATGTATAAAGTACATTTTGTATAGAGGTGATTGAGGGACTATCATAGTCATCTTGTTCAAAAATGATGTAGTTTAAGAAAGAAACTAATCTCAATTTGAAGACTTTCAAGAGAAGGTAGGGTTTCAAAAATTGTTTGAAGAAGAGGGAAGTTTTGATGAGCTGGAAGAAAGGACACTATGACTACATGACTTCAGGGAGTCTAAGATTGGGCATGTGGTATGACTAAATTAAGGGCACATTGACTAAACTATTCTGGGAAGAATAGAGGGAATAGAAGACAAGACAAATGAAGTCATGGACAGCTTAAAGTAGAGGGATCTTGGTCTTGATCCAGAATGTAATGGGAATCTACCATCAGTCCTTAAAGGGGTTTGAGGCAGGGTGAGAAGCAGGTGAAATGATTTTATCAGCAGCATTCAATATTAGCTAAAGAAAAATGGTGCTTGCTAGGGTAAATTAAAAAATTAAGCTTTTAAAAGTCCAGGTAAAAATAATTAGTCCTTGGTTGAAAACTGTAGTTTTAGGGAGTTAAATGGATGAATGCAGAATTAGGCTAAGGTAAAATGAATAGGATTTGAGGGATTCAAGATTAAAAAGATATGCCAGAAGTGATGTAGAATATTCCCATTTGAGAGATATTGGTAAAGGATTGTGGAGGGAAGATGAGTATCTCTGTCTTTGTCTTGTTTAATTAGATTTTGGACTAGTATCTATGAGAGGCAATATGATATTGTAGATTTCCAGAACTTCTGGATCACAGAAGCAGTCCAAAACAGAAAAGATATATATCTCAAAATGTCTTCAAGCATAGTTAGGAAGATAGCAGAGTGGAGAAGCACTCAGATGAGCTTTTCCAAAATTTTCCTTCAAACAACTTTAAGATATTGCCTCAAATCTACTTCTAGAGGGACCAATAAAATGTCAGAATGAGATGTTCTTCCATCCTACAATGACATAGAGGGTTGGAAAGAGAGATCTGTGATGAGGAGCTGGAGACTGGTCTGGAGCCTACATAATTGAAATACCAGTACTGGGGCTAGATGGTGCTGACAGAAGCAATTGTAGCTTTGAGAACTCCCAAGCTAGAAACACTAAGGGGAATGGGCAATTGGTCAGAAAAAGATTACAGGGCACTCCTATGCTAGTACTGGAAACAGAAACAGATGCTATTTAGCAACACCATTGCCTATACCAATTTCTGGCTTAGAGTTGAAAGGTAGAAAGGAACACTTTTAGTAAAGAGGGACTTGAAGTCTTGAGGGGCAGTATCACTTCTGGTCCCAAGGGATAAGGGACCCTAAGGAACAGTATCATTTCCAGCAATCAGGGAGGAGGGGACATGAGAAGCAATATAAATTGCAATCCCAAGGCATCAGAAGCCCATCCTGGTTAAGGACAAGAATGCAGAACAAGAGAGTAGTGACCACACCTCTCCCCCAGATCACACCACCTTGGAAGAACAAAAAAAATTCCAAATGCCCAGAAATAACTCTGAAGACAACAGTGTGAAAAAGCCTGAATTTTGAGACAGTGACCCCTCCCAACCACCACCATGCCAGGAACAGAGCACAACATTAACATAAAATTCCAAATAAAAAATAGGGTGGAAAAATGAGCAAAGAACAATAACAAAAAAGAACTAAATTATAAAATGCAATCGTACTAACAGGGAAGATCAAGACACAAACTCAGAAGATGACAATGAAGTCAAAAGAGCTACAAACAAAGTCTCAAAGAAAATGTCAACTGGAAACAAGCACAACAAGAATTCTTGGAAGAGCTAAACATTTTATTTTCAAAATCAAAAAAGAACAATGCCCAGTGGGAGTGGGTGACAAGGGATGAAGGGAATGGATCTGGAATTCGAAGTTTTAATATTAAATCTTTCATATATATACTATTATTAATACTATTTTGCATGTAATTGGGAGATAAGATGTGCAGGCATTGAGGCACAGAGAGTCACCTTGCCCTAATGTAAAATTTGAAGGGGTATGGGAGAAGATATGGGAGAGAGCAGATTGAATGAGGGGATATCCTGTGGGACTGCTATTCTGGGGTGGTGGGTAGGAGAAAAATGGGGAAAAATTGTAACTCAAAATCTAGTGGAAATGAATGATGTAAACCAGAAGTTAATAAAGCATTTGGAAAAAAAAAAGAATAGAGGAAAAAATGGTTTAAAATGACAGTAAAGGAAGAAAATTATGAAAAGACAATTAACAGCTTGGTAAAAGAAAAACAAAAAATACTGAAGAAAATAACATCTTAAATAAAAATAATTAGTTAAATGGAAAAAGGAACAAAATGTCATTGATGGAAATAACTCTTTAAAAAGCAGAGTTAGCCAAATGGGAAAAGAAGTACAAACACATGCTGAAGAATATAATTCTTTAAAATTTAGAACTGGGCAAATGAATATAAAGATTGTGATACACCAGAAAACAATAAAGTCAAATGAAAAAAAATAGAAGAAAATGTGCAATATTTCATTAACAAAAACAGCTAACTTAGAAAATAGATTGGGGAGAGAGAATTTAAGAAATATTGGATTGCCTGAAAGATATGATTAAAGAAAAAACTGAGATAATCATAATATAAAGAAGTTATCAAGGAAAATTATTTGCCCACATATTCTCAAACCAGAAGAGAAAATAGAAATTGAAAGAATCTACTGATCAACTTCTGAAAGAGATCTCAAAATGAAAACTCCCAAGAATATTATAGTCAAAGTCCATAGTTCCCAGGTCAAAGAGAAAATACTTCAAGCAGCCAGAAAGAAATCATCCAAATGCTATAGAGCCACAGTCAGGATCACATAAGATTTAATAGCTTCAACATTAGAGGAGGGAGGGCTTAGAATATGACATGCCAGAAGGCAAAAGAACTATGATATTCCAGAAGGAAAAAGAATAACCTGCCTAGAAAACCTGAGTATAATCCTTCAAGGGGAAATAAATGGCTATTTAATGAAATAGAGGAATTTCAAGGATTCCTGATGAGAAGACCAGAGCTGAATAGAAAATTTGACTTTCAAATATGAGATTCAAGAGAAGCATAAAAAGGTAAATATGAAAGAAAAATTAAAAAATTTCCAACTATTTATCTTTCTATATGGGAAAATGAATCATGTCTCTTCTGAAAACTTTAGCAAAATTAGGGCAGTTAAGATTCTACACAGAAAGAGGATGAGGAAATGGTATAAAATATGTTCAGATGATTTTTTAAAAATAAGTAAACAAAAAAAAAGAGGAATTCCCTGGGAAGGGAGAGGAAGAATGTAGAAAATCATATCAAATAAAAGAGTCATGTGAAGAAGAGTTTTTGTGGTAAAGGGAAAATGGTAGAGACAAGAGGTCAGTGCTTGAATCTCACTGATCTAAATTGGTTCAAAGAGGGAAAATATGTATATGTATATGTATGTATATGTGTATATAAATATATATATATATATATATTTACATACATACATATTCAATTGGAAATAGAAATCTATCATACCTAATAGGGAGTGGGAAGAAAAGAGGTTAATAGAAAGTGGGAGTGATAAAAGGATAAACAGAAGAAAATAATATGGAGAGAAACTCAGGTACTTTGTGAACACACTTGCAAAACACTTTTCATGCTAATAAAATCAGAACTGAACAATTGGAAAAATATTAATTGCTCATAGGTAAGCAGATTCAATATAATAAAAATATCAGTTCTACTTAAAATACTTGTTCAGTGCCACACTGAGCAAATTACTAAAAACTATTTTAGAGAACTAGAAAAAAATAACAAAATTCTTCTGGAACAATAAAAGACCAGGAACATCAAGGGAAATAATGGAAAAAATGTGAAGGAAGGTAGCATACCTGTACCAGATTTTAAACTCTATGATAAGGCAATAAACATCAAATAATCTGGTATAAGCTAAGAAATAGATGCGTAGATTATTATAAAATACATAGTATAACAGAGGAAACCAAACGTTAGTTAAAAATTTAAAATGCATTTTTTTACTTACAACTTCATGAACACCCTGAAATCTAATCTAATCTTGGGAGCCCTTGAATCCCTGATTTATGCCAACCTCCTCATTCTACAGTTGTGAGTTAAAAGAGTGAGAACTAAGCCCAAAAGAAGTGTCTCATCAAAGATCACACAACAGTTAACAAAATGGTAAAAAACAAAAATCACATCTCTCCAGATCCCAAGTCTAGTACACTTTCTGCTATACCACATTGATCCAATGGACATAGAGAATTCTTAAGGACTTGATGTCTTAACTTGTATGGGAGAGACTATAGATAATTTCTCTTTTTTCTTCCTTTCCTTTTTGAAAGATGATGCTTCCGCAGTGGATAGAAGCAACAGTAAATAAATATCACTTTGAGGCACCATCACCTGCTGGAGGAAGTAAGGGAAGGCAAGAAAGAAAATAGAATGAGCTACACCATAAAGTGATGATCTAATGGCAGAGAACAAACTTAAAGAAAAGACACAGATAGAGTGAAGAGGGAGGGGTTAGGGTGTCAATCAAAGAAAGTCTCTTATGGAACTATAAGGGTCACTTGGAATATACATTTTACATTGGGGATCATTGGGATTAATGTCTGCTCACTCATACATATATTTGGTTCTTCTAAATCTTTGAAAAAAATGCTCTTCTGGAATAATGTAAAAAGCATACTTGTAATTAGAAAGTAATTTCAGTATAATGGATTGTGCCATACAAAAGTAGAACAAGTCTGTATGGCCTGGAAGTGTATCCTTCCTCAGATCTGTACTTACCAATTGACCTTAGGCATATTACTTAGCCCATTTCTGCATCTCTAAAATTCAGAATAATAATGGTACTTTTATCACACATAGGATTGTTGTGAGGATAAAATAAGAAAATAGATGCAAAATGCCTCCTACACCTTAAAATTCCATTTTAATACTAGTTTTCCTATCTCAGATTATTTTGGTTAAGGGCAGTGGAGGCAGAATGAATATGGTTGTATAAGAGGAAACAATTCAGCCTAGCTTTCAACTATTCCTTTACAACAACATAGAAAATGTCTCAGACCAAATTCTGATCAGAAAAGCCAAGAAAATGTCACAGTGAGTTATTTTTTCTAGCCAAGGGTAGCTTAGAGAGACATAAAGAGAGGTCTATAAACACTGGGCATGAGGTCTGACCAGGTGTTCACATGGACACAGAGTATTCCAATACTCAGAGACTGATAAAGCATCAGAATGGAGAAACAGGGTAGGAGGCAACAGGGCAAAAGAGGATCCTAGGGAATTCCTGAATTTGTGCTGGGTGCAGAAATAGGTATATCTGGCAGCTGTTTTGCCTACTATCTAATTCCAGCTCACAGATCCAGAGTGACCAGAAATGGTCATAAGTGGGAATCCTACCTGCATATTGAACAAGGAGCAAGTTCCAGAAACAGTTGTGTGGCTCTAATCCCAGGAGCAGACTGGTGAATCAATTTTAGCCTTTAGCCTAGTAGGTAAGCTTGCATTGGAATAGCCAGGTGAGAAATCTCAGAAAAAAGGGCATCTAACAGCTAGTTGCTCTGAACCTATAGAAACTCTCACTAGGTTAATAATGATTAAGTCCATCAGTAGTCTACTGAAACTCCCAATGAAGGATAAGCAGGCAGACATGAGTCTGGTCAAGAACCTGAAGAGTTCAGACCAGGAAGACAGTGAACTGACTTCTTCCTGGATCACACCACTTTAAAATGACTGTAAAAGGATATAAGAGAACACAAGCTCAGTCCAGACATCCCTGCTTCCAGAAGAGGAAAAATGCCAGCACTAATATAAGGTCAAAAATCAAGAAGTAGTCTGGAAGAATGAATATACAACAACAAAAAAGAACCCAAACTCAAAGAGTTACTGTGGTAATAGGGAAACTAAAGAAACAAGCACCGAAAAAGATAATGACTTCACAACATCTACAAGCAAAGTATCAATGAAAAAGTACAGCTTAGATACATGTCCATCAAGAATTCCTAAAATCGTTAAAGCAACAACAAAAGATAGATTTTAAAACCAACTGAAAGTGGTAGAGGAAAAATGGGAAGTTAAAGTTAAGGAAGAAAAATATGAAAAGAAAATTATCAGCTAAGAAAAATAAAAGTACCAAACCTTACTGAAAAAAAAAAAAAAACATTTCCTTGAAAATTAGAATTGACCAAATGGAAGTGAATGACTCCATGAAGCAACAAGAAATAATAAACAAAGTCAAAATGCTGGGGGAAAATAGAAGAAAATGGGGGAGCGGAGCCAACATGGCAGAATAGAAACAGCGTGTCCAAGCCACTCTGCTGCCAGATTATCTCCAAACTATGTAAAAGGGGACTCTGAAAACTTCTGGAGCCCCAGCACCCACAGAATGACACAGAGAAGCTAACCTCCCACTGAGGACAGCCCAGCAGCCCTGCAGGAAGGACCAGCACAGCACTCTGGGAGCCGGCAGTGCAGCAAGCAGAGCGCAGTGAGCCCAGCACAGGTCTGCCTAACTTGCAGTTTTAGCCCCAGGGTGGCAGGGCCAGCAGCCAGCTGGAGGAACCCCAGAACACCAGCAGCTGTGGCAATTCCAGAATTACTAACATAGACATGCCTAGGACAAAGTGAGAGGTTAGTGCCCTGGGGACTTTGGGACCAATATTTGGGGAATGCGTCTGCTTCCTCCCCTGGGGGCTAGAAGCCGCTGAGGACACATGCCATTTTGTAGTTTTCAGAGGCAGCTCCAGCTCCTGGCCTGAGAACTGTAGGGAGATCCTGCAATCAGTCTTGGGGGGGTAATTGCTATTGCTTTAACCTCCCTGGATCTGGATTGTGATCTGGGGTGGAGGTCTTGGGTGGGCTGCCAGATTGCCAGAAATGGAAGTTGCCCCCCGACACGTTCGGGATGAAAATTCCCCTATCTGGAGGCAAAGACATACTGTGGCAACAAGCCCAAAAGTCAAGTAATTAAATGGCAACATGCCAAGGCAAAGGAAACAAATTAAACAGAAAAATGCAACCCTAGACTCCTACTTTGGGGGCAAAGAGGGTCAAAGCATAGGGGAAGAGGACTGTGAGGTCAGAAGTTCTGCTCCAAAAGCCCCAGGGGAAAACATGAGCAGGTTGCAGGCCACAGACCTTAAGAAGGACTTTAAAGATTAAATAAGAGAAGTGGAAGAAAAATTGGAAAGGGAAATGAGAAGGATGCAGGAAAAGTATGAAATGAGGGTCAACAGCCTGACTGAGGAAAACAACACTTTAAAAAATAGACTAACTCATATGGCAAAGGAGGCCCAAAAGGGCAATGAGGAGAAGAATGCCTTAAAAAGTCGAATCTGCCAGATGGAAAAAGAATCTCAAAAGTTCACTGAGGAGATTAATTCCTTCAGAGTTAGACTGGAGCAAATGGAAGCTAATGACTTTATGAGAAATCAAGATGCTGTTAAGCAGATCCAAACAAATGAAAATTAGAAGGCAATGTGAAATATCTCATGGGAAAAACCACTGACCTGGAAAATAGATCCAGGAAAGACAATTTAAAAATTACTGGACTACCTGAAAGCCATGATCAAAGAAAGAACCTAGAAATCACCCTTCAAGAAATTCTCAAGGAAAATTGCCCTGATGTTTTAGATCCAGAGGGCAAAATAGAGGTTGAAAGAATCCAGAGATCACCTCCTGAAAAAGATCACAAAAAGAAAACTCCCAGGACTATTATAGCCAGGTCCCAGAATCCCCAGATCAAGGAGAAAATACTACAAGCAGCCAGGAAGAAACAATTTCAATATTGTGGAAACACAATCAGAATAGCACAGGACCTGGCAGCTTCTACACTGAGGGACCTAAGGGCATGGAATATGATATTCCAGAGGGCAAAAGAGCTGGGAATGAACCCAAGGGTCACCTACCTAGCAAAACTGAGTATTTTGTTTCAGGGGAAAATATGGTCATTCAGTGGAATAGAGGACTTTCAAGCATTCTTGAGGAAAAAATCAGAGTTGAATAGAAAATTTGACATCCAGACACAAGAAGAAAGAGATGCCTGAGAAGGTAATCAGGGAAAAGAAATCAAAAGGAATTTATCAAAGCTGAACTATTTACATTCCTATATGGAAAAACAATAACTGTGACTGATGAAACCTTTCTCACTATGAAAATAATGGAAGAAGGGTGTATGGTCATATGAATACATATGTGAATGTGTGTGTATATTGTTACAGTTATATATGGATAGAGGACATAGGTTGAATTTGTTGGGAAGGGAGGATACTCAAGGGGTGAAATTATGAGGTGAGAGAGGAAAGTGGCAAGAGGAGATGGGGAGAGACAGGGTAGCGTAAACTATCTCATGTAGAAGAAGCAAGGGGAAGTGGTTGCAAGGGAGGGGAAGAATAGGAAGGCAAAAAGGCAAAACTACATTCTCATTGAATTTGGTTCAGGGAGAGAATGACATACATACTAAATGGGATATCTCAATCTACAGCAGAATAGGGGGAAGGGAGAGGAGAGGAGGGATGATGGATGGGAGGGCATCCTTGGGGGGAGGGGAGGTTGGAAGTACCCACTATAGAAGAGTGACAGGATCAAGTAGGGAATGGACCAGGTGGGGGGTGGGATGAGTGGGAGGGAATTATAAGCAGCCTTGTACAATATATCTACTATGATAATGTTTTGCATAGCTAGATATGTACAACATATACTGAATTACTTATCTCCTCAGAGGGAATGGGTGACAAGGGAGGAAGGAAATGGATCTGAAATTCAAGGTCTTAAGATTAAATGTTTCAAATATATACAAATACTATTATTAATACTCTTTTGCTTGTAATTGGGGGATAAGATTGCAGGCATTGGGTCACAAAGATTCACCTTCCTCTAATGGAAAAGTCAAAGGGGGTATGGGAGATGATATGGGAGAGAGCAGATTGGCGGAAGCGATATCTTGCGAGACTGCTATTCTGGGAGGGTAGTTAGGGGAAAAACAGGGTGGGGGGAAATGATTGTAACTCAAAATCTGGCAGAAATGAATGATGTAAAACAGAAGTTAATAAAGCATTTGTTTAAATAAAAAAAAAGAAAATAGAAGAAAATGTGAAATGTCTCATGGAAAAAACAAGTGACAAGGAAAAAAGACTGAGAAGATATAATGTAAGAATCTTTGGACTACCTGAAAGCAATAATACAAAAGGCCTAAAGATCATATTTCAAGAAATTATAAAACTGTTTAGATATCTTAGAACTAAAGAGAAAAATAGAAATTTAAGAATCTACCACTTACCCCTTGAAAGAAACTCCAAAATAAAAACTCCCAGGAAGTTCACAACCAAAATTCAGAGCTTTCCAGTCAAGGGGAAAAATATTAGAAATAGCAAAAAAGAAAGAATTCAAGTGCCTAGGAGCCACAGTCACACAAGATTTAGTAACTACCATAATAAAGAAATGGAAAGTTTGGAATATGCTACCCCAAAAACCAAAGGATCACTAGGTTAACAATTAATAATAAGGTACCCAGAAAAAAAACAATATAATCTACTGGGGGAGATGTACCTAAGGTTAAATATAGAGTTTCCAAACATGCCTGATAAAAAAGAATTGAACTTAGTCAAAAATATGGTATAAAGGCATAGGAGTCAAGAGAAACATAAACAGGTAAATATGAACTAGAAATCCTAAGGGACTAAATAATTTTTAACTGTTTAATTCCCTATATGTGGAAATGGCGTACATCACCCCTTACAACTCTATCATACTCAAGACTCATGAGGCAGTCTACTTGGACAGAGGGAATGAGTGTGAGTATATTATGGGTGTGATTATATTTGGATGATCTCTAAAGAAAAATTAAAAGAGTAAAATAAGGGCAGCTAGGTGGCGCAGTGAGTAAGAGTGCTGGCCTCGGAGTTGGGATGACCCAGGATCGAATCCGGCCTCAGAAAATGAGCACCCACACACAAATAATGACTAGCCGTGTAACCTTGAGCAAGTTTACTTAACCCCAATTGCTTAAAAAAAAAAAAAAAGTAAAATAGAGGGGCGGCTAGGTGGCGCAGTGAGTAAAGCGTCTGACCTAGATTCAGAAGGACCTGAGTTCGGATCCGGCCTCAGACACTTAACACACACAAACAAAAAACCTAGCCATGTGACCTTGGGCAAGTTACTTAACCCCCCAACTGCCCTCCAAGAAACAAAACAAACAAACAAAAAAAAAGAGTAAAGTAGAGGAATGTACTAGGATACGTGGAAAGAGAGAGAAGTGGATATGGAAATTCATCTTACATAAATGGGGTACACAAAGATAAATTTATACAACAGGAGGAGCAGTGGAGGGGAGAAGTAACACTGGAACTTCACTCTCGGTAGAATTTATGAAAGATGGAAGAATGCACATATTCACAGATGAGCACAAAGATTCATCTTACCCAAGTAGAGAAATAGGAGAGGGAAAGATTAATGTTAAAAAGGGGGACACAAGGGAGGGCAAATTAAAGCAGACATTAATCAGAAGCAAAAGAGATGTAAAAGAAAAAAAGGGCCAGGGGAAGGAATAAAATTAGAAAATAGGACAGAGGGAAATAATCAGCAAGCATAACTATGACCTGTGAATAGGATGAACTTATACACAAAATGGAAGAAGACAGCAGAATGGTTTAGAAACCAGAATCCAAGTATATATTATTTATAAGAAACACATTTGAAACAGAAAAATACACACAGAGTTAAAATAAGAGGCTGTTAGCAAAATTTATTTTGTTTCAGCTGAAGTGAAAAAAAAAAGTCAGGGGTGGCCATCAATCTCAGAAAAGGAAAAAAATAGGCCTAATTAAAAGAGACAAACAAGGAATCTACATTTGCTAAAGGACATCATAGACAATGAATTATTATCAATACTAAACACATAGGCATCAAATGGCAGAGTATCTAAAGTCTTATGTGGGCAATGATCCAAGAGAAGTGAAATAACTCCCTGAAAGAGATTCAATTTATTCATTCCATAAGAGCCTCTGGCATAAAGATAACACATTTGTTAAAGTACTATTTCATGTCGTAGTTATTTGTATATTTTGAAAAGTAATATGACACAGTAAGAAGTCTGATAGATTGGAATCAAAAGACCTAGGTTCAAATCCTTATTCACGAACTTAATAACAGTGTTTACTGTATTAACAACTGCCATAATCACTCTGAGACTTTTTTTTATCTACAAAAGAAGAATAATAATGAACCACAACCAATATCAGCAGTTTGTTGTGAGAAAAGTGTATTATAAACCTTAAAATAACGTGTAAATTTATTGATGTAGTGCATTTCCATCTTAAAATTTTATTTCTGTGAAGAACAGTGTTGCATTTAATTTTTCTATTACTCACAATACACAGAACAGACTCTAGTTTGAAAATGTTGTATTACCCGCTCTACACACACACACACACACACACACACACACACACACCTCTAAGCACAGTATTTAGAGTTTGCAGAAGTTCAAGTTCACAGGCCTTAAATTTGAAAATGAATAAAGGAATGAAATGACAAAGAAACTGACATTGAAAATACCCGTTGCAGGTTGTGTGGTGTTTGTTACATAGAGTATTTCTGAAAACAAAACAGGGAGTCAATGTCCCAAATAGCACTGAAATCTCAAGTTCAAGTTCCCACTTGGTTTGGTAGGAGATGTGACAAATAAAAGGCTCTGATATTCTGAGAGAAAGGGTAATTTAAGCTTAGATGCAGAAAGCTTCTAGATAAGCTCAGGGTGGCTAAAAATCAGTTCTAACATGAGTCTTAATGAGTTAGCAACATTGAAAACCTTTCAGGATAGGGCATGCAAACCTGGGACACTAAGTTATGAAGGATTTGCCTTTGTACTTACATGATCATGGGAAAGATCTGTCATTTCCCTAGTATTGGAAATTCCCTCCACCAATATGGGTAGACAAATAACTCAGTTATAAGTAAGTCTTATGGAGTTTTTAGGGGGTGAATAGATAGTAAGGGACTTGCCAAAGCTCACACGGTTGTTAAGTGTCAGAGCCAAGCACTGTATCCAGCAGACAACATTTCTGCCCTACACACAGTAGCTACTTAATTCATTAAATTGAATTGTGAAAGTTAAAGAAACACAATTTGAGGAATGTAAAAGTCCTTGGAATGAACGTGGAAGCCAATAATGTAAAGTGCTTGTTCTGTGCTCTTTGATCAGGCTAATATTTCCTTTGTACATCATAAATGCATGCCAAATTTTAAAGATTTAATCTTATATGAATGTTTATGTTTAATACCTTAGGACAGTGTTTAGCAGGTAGAGAAAATAGATTTCACATTAAAAATAAATGCAAAGTCTTTGTTTACCCCAGAGGTCATACAGATATACCTAGAAAAACATCTCATTTTTTTACACAGCTCAAAATTCATATTTCCCAATAGAACACATTGATTCAGTAAGCAAATGATAAACTTACTTTTATGGATTCTAAATTAGTTAATGAAGTCATTAGTTGGAAGACCTTTAAGCAAAAGATATAAAGTGTCTCAATAGTTTATATTAGGCTCTCAGAATGTGAGTTGAGCTGAGACCAAATTTTCTAATGTTTCTAATGTTACTAGAATGGGAGGGAAGCAAACACCTGGGAAAATAAAATTAAATGGTAAAGTGAAACAAAGGGATTGTAAGAAATTCAATAATGATACATGAAATAGAATAGAGAACAGAATCACTGTTATATAAATGTCACTCATGGTTATGTTTATCCCATGTTCTATGTCCTTATCTATATAACCACCCACAGTTCCAGCATTCTCTTCCCAAAATAAGACTACAAAAATTCTGAAAAAGCCTGATTCAAAAAGGACTAGCTAAGCCATACATATACATATATGCATGTACATGTATGTATGTATGTGTGTATATTTATTCATGCATGTATTATTTCTTCCATTATTTTATAAGATCCTTGAAGGCAGGAAGTTTTTTGTTTTGAATACCCAGCACCTGACGTAGTTTGTGGCTCATAAGTGCTTAATAAATGCCTATTTATTGATAAGTTAATTGATGCTATATCCAATTGTCTCCCAAAATTCTTCTTCAAAATACTGTGAAGTCTATAGCAATGCCATCATATATATATATATATATATATAAATCAGACCATTATTTGCCTCTAATTTATGCAATGATTTGGTGCATATGCTCACTGGTAGGAGGACAGGGTGGTAACAATAGGATCCATACCCCTACCTCCAGTCCTTTTTTAATCAAAGCTTAAGATAGAGCCTTTTTGTAGCACTCAGCGTCTCAGCTTCCCCTCTATCACCTGTACCACTTACTGCAGTGCTGAACTTCATTTGACCGACTCCTACTCCCCTTCAATTACTGTTCTACCATGTTTATTCAGTACCTCTCATAGTGAACTGACTCAAGTTCACTCTGCAGTGCTCTTATGCAATATCCCACATTAATCACTTTGTCTACATACAGAAACTGTCAGTCCCTGGATCCTTCTTCACCATCATGATATTGATTTTTTAGCAGGCCACTTCTTGACTTCTTTAAACAAAACTAGAGAAGGACATAGGGAATAACTTGTATTTATATTCCTTCAAAGATGCAGCTACACAATGGATTCCCCACCTCCAGCCTCTTCAACCTCAGGTATCATTCCCTATATTAGGCCCATCCAAATTCCCTCGTTCCTCAGGGAATGTTGCAGTCAAATACGTCTCACTGGTTTGTCGATAACTTTGGAATAGAGTAGGCTTGGGTAATGACAGCCTCAATTCGTATTTAGGTGGTTGTATCTGTTGTTCCTTCTCCATCCTGCCCTTCTCACAGAACAATAAAAACGACTAAGGCCTGGACCAGTCTTTTCATTCATCCTTTTTTCTGTTTATTTGAAGTCTTGTCCTTATTCTTTCTTATAAAGAGACCTGCTTAACCCTCTAACTCAGAAGCAGTCAGTTGTTGGTATAGTCTCCCATTCCCATTCAGAATCTTTAAAACTGGGTTCCCATTGTTAAAGAAAGACCAGAGGGATCATCTCAACCTGACTCCTCATGATGTCAGAAGAAAAACATGGTTCAGATTTCCAATCAAGGCAATGGTTTATGCCGCTGATAAACCAGATTCCCTCAGGAGGGTGAAAAGAAAAAACAAAAACAAAAAGTAGGCCCAGATCAACTGACTCTAGAAGTAGCATGGGTATTTTATATCTCCATCTAATCATGAGTAACCATGTTCAGCTGTTGCTTTTTCCTAGATTCTGCTCTCCTATCCTGGGCCTAGTGCCCACCATACTGACAGATTAGATGATCATGGATTCCATGCTGAGAATACAATCTATATGGCAGATGGCCTATAGCTCCATGGGCTCTAGACATGCTTGCATGTCTCCAGGTTCATCTCTAGTGCCTCTGGACCCACGCTCACCCCTTCTTTAAATGTTACATTCTATCATCCAGCTGGATGAACAACATGAAACTTATCAGGTTATCAAGGTCAGGGGTGCCCTCATTCAGTGTGCACTAGAAAATTTCATTAAGGACACCATCTCCAAGTCCAAAATGACTCTTAAATGGCTGAATTCATTCACCTAAGAAATATGTTCAGCCCTAATATTAGAAATCCTTCTGTATCACTCCTCTATTTAATAAACTCCCGTGGTTCCCTATTGCCTGTAAGATCAATTGTAAGTTCCTCTGGTTTTTATAATCCTTTGGAATCTCCCCAAACTTTCGATACAGTATTCTTTTTCCTATATTACATTCAAAAATCTAGCCAAACTGACCTTGTTGTTCCACACATATAACAATTCGTTATTCATTCCTGTTCCAATGCACTGGCTCCTCCCCATACCTGGAATGCACTCATTTTGACCTCCTAGAATTCCTTATTTACTCTAAGAAAGCACCACCTTTTACATGACACCTTTCCTGATTCACCCCAGATATTTAATGCCCTAGCCTCCAAAAAATCTCTTATTAATTTTGTACAAAGTTTGGGACATCAGAAGCAGTGTGGCATAATAAGAGCTGGCCTCAAAGTTAGGAAGATCTGGGTTAAAGTCCTTTCTCACATACTTGATATGCAATTACAGACAAGATTCAGTGAGGGAAGAAGGAAGAAACAGAGAGACACCAAGAGATAGAGAGTGAGAGACAGAGAAGGAGAGTCAGAAAGACAGAGAAAGTCAGAGAGACAAAATCAGAGACAGAAAGACAAATTGAAAAAAAAGAGATATATGCCTATCTCCATATAGTATATGCCTATCTCCATATGAGTATAGCTATTGCTGTTACTAACATGAACCCTGTCTGCCCTGAACACTGAGTCCCATTGTCTTTTCATAGGCATATACTCCCCAAAATAGAACTGCAAGAGCTTAGAAAATGTCTAATTAAAAGAAGTGAAATAAGGTCAAATGCAACCTACTGACTTTTCTCACTGCTTGTCCAAGCTCAGTTATATGACGGGGGAAAATGTTTATTATTCAGTATAGGTTCATCATGGTTATCATCCTCCTCCTGATTGAAGTTATTAAATGAAGCATTTACAGTTTTGTAAAGCATTTTATATCTTGTGGTCTTCACAACAACTCTTTGAGGAAGGTGCTATTATTTCCCATTTTCTATGGATGAGGAAACTGGGGCTGAGGGAAAAGAAACTATTTGCCCAGGATCACACAATTAATAAGTATTTAAGGGAGGATTCAAACTTCCTTACTGCACACCCAGTGCTCTATTCATCATGTCACCTGCATGTTTCTATGCTGTATATCAGAAAATTATACAAATCCAAGGTTGACTAGTTCTGTGTTGTCATTAGCTTGCACCATCTCAATTCTTGGTGTCTGGGTCAATATCTGTACCTGTTCCTGAGGCTCAATCTCTCTGTATTTCAATCTCTCTGTTTCTTATAATCCTGGGTAAGTCATATCCTGTATAACAGTGATGATGATGATGATGTTAGCAGTTGCTATGTATAAATCACTTTAAAGTTTGCAAAGCACTTTATATAAATTATTTCATTTAATGCTCACAATAACCCTGTGAGGTGGGCAGTACTCATTCCAAATATAACAAATGAGGTTAAGTAAATAACCCAATGTCACCCCAAAAATAAGGATCTGAGGCAAGATTCACCCCAAGGTCTTCCTGACTTCAAGTCCAGAGTTCTAGCCAAGATAATCATATTTTCTCCACTCAATCTTTTGAGACTGGTCACCACTACATC
Organism: Gymnobelideus leadbeateri; assembly: GCA_011680675.1. Taxonomy (NCBI): domain Eukaryota; kingdom Metazoa; phylum Chordata; class Mammalia; order Diprotodontia; family Petauridae; genus Gymnobelideus; species Gymnobelideus leadbeateri. The sequence goes on from WOXC01010159.1 coordinate 254,126, forward strand.
CTTCTGACTTTCCAAATGATCACCGCTCTGGCTTCCACTCTAGATCCCTCTTGCATCCATCAGATTCTCACCCCATGCAGTGGATGGGCTGGCCACATTGTTCGAATGCAAAACATACACTTGCCAAAAAGACTATTTTATGGAGAACTCACAAAGGGCAAGAGTTCACATGGTGGTGAGAAGAAGAGATACAAGGACACTCTCAAGGTCTCTCTTAAGAACTCTGGAATCAATTGTGGGACAGAGGAGACACTGGCACAGGACCACTCAGCAATGGTATGCCTCATTAGAGAAGGTGCCGTGCTCTATGAGCAAAGCAGAAGTGAAGTAACTCAAGATTTAAGTTACACAAGATGTGCAAATTTAGAGAATCCACCTCAAATGTTCACATGGACTATCTGAGCCTGACCTGTGGTAGAACATTCCAAGCACCTACTACTCTGATCAACCAGTCAGACACATTATAACTTGACTTTAACATAGTCATTTTGGTCCTCTTCGATAACTAAGGACAACAACCACCACCACAATCCCTCTGACCCCAAACACTCATTCTCAAGTCAAGGATACTTTCATTGCACTGAGGCAGACTTCTAAAGAATAACCTCATTACTGAAAGTTCTGAGAAATGTCTTGAAGTTGGATGTCCTCCCAGATGCCAGCATAGGGTCAGGGTTAGGGTTAGAGAGTCACCCTTTCTCAGCATCCTCACTCTTTGAGACAAGATAATTTGTGAAAAAGGCAAAAAACCTCCAGAACCTAAAGTTAAAAGCAGATAAGATCATGCCTGGTGAAACTCATACTCTGATTTTGGCTTTTCAGATATTGTAGTTCAATATGAAATGCTGGGCTTGGAGTTAAAAAAGTCTTACATTCAAATCCCAGCCTTTCTACAAGTTATGTGATATTGGGCAAGCCAATTTATTGCTTTTGATCATGGTTTATCTTTGAAACAAAATAGGGTTCTATTAGTTGATCTCCATTGTCCCTTTTTTATTTTAATAGTTTACAAGTCTATAATTAAAATAATAGGAAAGAATATTCCTTTGGATGAGTAAGGATATAAAAAATTCCCTGTGTGATAAATCGATGGAGTATTTACTGAGATGCTTTTCACTTTTTCAAAGTACATTCGTATTTCTTACTCACTTTTATCCTGAAAACAACCATATAGTAGTCTGGACAATTTTATTGTCTCTATTTTAGAGATAAAAAGGTAAAAGAACAAACAGACAAAAGGTTAAAAGACTTCCATCTCCAGAAGTCATGATAGAATGTTTCTAAAACTGTAGACACTGAAAACATTCATTCAGATAAACAGAGATGGGGAAATGAACCTTTGGAGTTACAAACACCTGGGTTTGATTGCAACCTCAAACATTTACAAGTGATACTTAAACTCTCTACCCAGTTTCCTCATCTGCAAAATTAAGAGGTTAGACTTAATGTCTTCTAGGATCTCTTCCAGCTCTAAAACTGTGATCCCACAAAATGACTTTATCAAGCTATTACATGAGATAAAGTAATAAAAACCAACAATATTTCAATTTATTACACAAAAGGAAAAATTGACAGAAAGTAAAATATCATTTGTTGGACCCAAATGTTTCAGTTCCCTAATCAAGTGTAGGAAAGACCCATAAAAAGACAATTTACCTCAATACTTAAAAGATTGGAATTATGTCACCATGAACAGATAATAAATCATTCATTGCTTAGTGGTTGGTGTTCCATCCATCAACCTAGAACTAAAACTGACCTTGGATTGGCTATTTTTCCCCGAATCACAGTCACATAGTCCACCACAAGATTAATACTAGAAGCCTTTCCTGATTAGTAAGACCTTTCAGAGCTCACTGTGTTGTGGCATAGCTTTTCAAAATCTAGGGTAACTTCTTTGTAAAAACTACATAAATGTGGTAATAATCACAAAAATGAATTATAAAACAGTTTGAGATATTACCTTGTACTGATTAAATTGAAAAAGATAACACTGGAAAACAATAAAATTCAATGTTTGCAAAACTATGGAAAAACAGGCAGACTATTAAACTTCTGGTAGAATTGTGAATTTTGGTCATATTTTTGGGAAACCATACAAAGCTGCATTATGAAAAATATATTGATCATACACTTTGAATTGGTAATTCCAATATTAAGACTATATCTTAAGGATTTTAATGGAACAGAGAAAAACAGAGCATCAACTGGTACAAAAATATTTATATCAGCACAATGTGTAAGAACAAACATTTGGGTACAACCTAAATTTTTTATCATTGGGCAATGACTCAACAAATTTTGGTATACAAATGAAAGAATATATTATTGTGACATAAGAAATGCCCAGTTTGAAGAATAGAGAGAAATGTGAGATGATACAGACTGCAGAATGCAAAGGAGAACAACTAAATCCATGCTAACTACAAATATTATTGTGTAGCAACAGCAACAGTAGTAGTAGTAGTAATAGTAGTAGTAGTAGTAGTAGTAGTAGTAGTAGTAGTAGTAGTAGTAGTGAGCAAACATAGAAACAAATATAATTTCTTTTTTGTTATTTTATTAAGTAATGTAACAATAGCAATAATAACAACAGCTAACATTTATATAGCACTTACTATGTGCTGGGCATTATGCTAAGTGCTTTGCAATTATTATCTTCTTTAATCCTCACATCAATCCTAGGAGATAGGTGCTATTATTTTCCCCATTCTATAGATGGGAAAACTGAGGCAAAGAACAGTTAAATGACATGCTTCTGACTCCAGGCCTGGTACTTTATCCACTGCACCACCTAGCCATCCCTAAGCACTTTTTCAATGAATTATAAATATTAGAATTTAATTTTGTCTTCTCTAAAATTCTTAATCCGGAGTTCCTGTTATGGTATGGTGAAGTTCCTGGCTTCTCAAATGATTTGTCAATTTATTACAAACTCTAACAGGATCCAGCTTGTAGAAAAGTCTTTACTTCTATTCCAGTGAGAAATTGTGTCTGTTGGCTAAGGACTACCATATGAAGGTGCAGAGACTCGTCATCCGTAGTCATACCTTTAGGTGATAAATTATTTTGAGTCTACAATCCAAGAAGAATAAAACCCAGCTGTTAGTCCTGGGTCCTTCCCTGAAGAATGAGAGTGGAGAAAGATGATGGTGATGATGATGATGGTGGTGGTGGTGGTGGTGGTGGTGGTGGTGGTGGTTATGAAGATTATGAAGATGATGATGATGATGATGATGATGATGATGATGATGATGATGATATGTACATAGCAATTTAGGGGTTGAAAAGCACTTTGCAAATATTCTTTCATTTTGTTTCCACAACAGTCCTGGAAGGTAGGTGCTATTATTATCTTCACTTTCAAGATGAAAAAAACTGAGGCAGAAAGAGGTTACTTGCCCAAGGTCACACAGCTGATAAGTATCTGAACAACAGAGTACAGTGATAAGGCTGGGGCAATACAAAGACCATTATTACATATTGTTGTACTTGTAGCAGCACACGAATGTGAAGTCTCTGTCTAATGACCCACAAGTTAACATAGTTCTGGTAAAATGGAAACACGTTAACACTGACCTCTCCACTATAAATTAAACAGAAGATTAAAGAATTGTCAGATAAATAGAAGAATGGTTCATGGTTCTCCTTAAAATGGTAAATAAAGGGGATAGTGGAATTAGTTTCAGCATATATCCAAAAGCAATGAGAAGCATCTTTTCATGGAATGCTTGATCTTCTCTCATCATAATGCTAATGATGAACATAAAACAAAAGACCACCATTAAAATAATCATAGTTTACATGCCAATAACTCATTCAGAGAATGAGATAGAAAAATTCAATAGATAGTTTGACAAGATTCTTCAAGATAACACAACATATGGAAACTTCTTCCTGAAATAAAAATCCAAGTTTTGATTACTGATATTCTTTTCCTGACACTTTATGACCACAATGACCATAATCCTCAAATAAGTAAAATGGTGGGATTCTCCAATGTTAATGGAAAAAAACATAATCAATGTAAAAATGCTACCATCCATTACTACTTTTATTTAACTGCAAAAACATAAAACACAGGAGATTTATGATCTGAAGATGACATTGCCCAGGCATGGTAGTGAAAGGTAGGAATAGTGTATGGATATACCAAGTCCTTCACTGGACAATAATATTAAAAGACCAAGAGGAAGGTCTTCAGCAGGGAAAATGACCCCATGGAAACAAATTACATAGGTTAAAAAGGCATTAATAAGTTGTAACCTTTTCATTTTTCTCTTTTATGCTAAGGTCTACCACAATGAATGGCACATAATAAATGTTTAATAGATGTTCATTGAATGATTGACTGATTGTACTACTAGAAGACATACACTTATTTAAAATAGTTTATGTATCTATTGAAATACTGAAGTACGGTTTCATGCATCAATATTTTGGGTGTGTGTGATTGTGTCCCAGATTTCAAGGAAAAGATGCATATGCCCACACTCAGTTTGATATAAACATTTAATTTAATTCACTTATTGTTTTCTAGACCTGTGATTTCAATCAACATAGAAAACTCAAGATGTAGAAACTAACAAATGCAGTTACATAATTTGCCTTAAACTTGGGATCCAAGAGTTTCCTGAGGCACTCCAAAAGCAAAATGACTTCCCCATTATAGCATAGCTATGTATTTGGATGTGTATATGTGTGTATACATATACAAATATGTATATGTGCATATGTATGTATGTGTGTGTATATAGTGATAGTAGTAAGCAAACAGAAACAAATGGAATTCTTTGCTATTTTTTAAAGTAACATAACAATAGCAACAAAAACAGCTAACTAAACAGCTAACATTTATATAGCACTTAACTATGTGCTATGTGGTAAGCCTTGAACCCAGATCTTTACCTCTCTCTCTCTCTCTCTCTCTCTCCTTAATTCCACTGTAATATGTGCTAATTAGATTCACCATCACTACTGTTTATATCTGTCTTCATTCTGCTCCTACAAAATTGAAACAGCTCATGGAATTTTCTCAGGAAATTATCCCTAGCTAGAACGGCAGGCTGATTCTGAGTGGTCCACAGTAGTTAAAGTTAACATCATTTTATACTCAAGTTAAAATTGGAAGCTAGAGACATTTGCACATGTAAATGTGTAAGCAGATCCCTGGGGTAAGCAGATCTCCGGCATTTTTGATATCACCAATCGTGAGTAAGCTAGATAAGAATGAACACAAGGGTTGGTAAAATACCAGTGGTGTTCAGGGGCTGCTCTTATGAACTCATCAATCATTCTAACTGTTTCTGTCTACAGTAAGTGTCCTTTCCCCTTTCTCTGGGGAAGGAGCCTACCCTGACCAGTCTGTACAAGAATGTTTGCAAAAAGAAAATACCAGGTCAAATCACAGGGGAAAATTCTAGGAGGAAAGTAGGGGCATGTCTCTTGTGAATTATCCATGCTGTATGTTTTTTTTTATCTTATTTCCAAACTCCTGTGTAGTGCCTACACAAAATAGAGTGATGTCTTGGCAATTCTATAATGATTTGAAGAAGAGAAGTAGAGAAAATGTATAAACTGAGAAAAAAAATCACTTCAGGAACAGTTCCAGGGCAGGTGGCAAAGGTGGGGGGAGGGGGAGGCAGGTAGGAAGGCAACTCAAAGGCAACCTGTGGTATTTGCATCTGAAAGAATTGAGAAGAGTTCACATTCTTATTGTCTGGCTTCCTGGCATCCCTACCATTCATGATCCTACTTTTTGAGAATTATTTTCCACAGTATGCCCTGCCAAACCTGGACTACTCTCTGCCTCCCAAACATGATGTGAATTTCCCTGCCTCTATGAATTTATTATTCCCTATACCTGTAGTGTCTTTCTTCAAATCCACCTCAAATACTACTGCCTTCACGAAGTTTTCTAGTCTGTCATCACATAACACTTTATTTTGCTACTCTCTAATGTAGTTATCATCTGTCATTGTGTATTATACTTATCCCTGGTTTTATCTTATCTCCCTGTCAGACTATAAATTCCATGAGGTAAGTGAGCCTGTCTTGTGGAAAATTTTTATTTCCCCTAGTACTCAGTCTAGCATTCAGCTTATAATAAATGTCTTTAAAAGTATTTAATGAATTGATATTAATTTTGTGGACAAGTATGGAAATGTAAACATTTATAACATTATTTCTAAGAAGAAAACACCTTGAATTCCAGATACTTGTTAGAAACAAACATTTGGAAAACAATCTGCTCATAATTTTTGAACTGTTGATCCTCAGAAAAATAATTAAAATCAATATGTAACCTCATCAAAGGGACTGAGGGTCTGAGAACGATCAGCAGAATTTTACAAAGAACATATCAGTTCAGCCAAATTATTTTCAGTTATGGTAAAGCTTATGACTTGTCTGTGGTCAATGGATCAATCATACCACAGGTATGTATTAGCTATCTGCTTAAGGCATCAGACTAGTTGCTGATGATACAGATACAAAATGGAAAAAGTAACAACTCTCAAGTAGTTTATGTTCTTTTTGGGGAGACAGCATTTGCATATACAAGCATATACAGAATATTTTAAAAAAAACAAGGTTGTTATGGATGGAAGGTACCAGCAAGTAGAAGAATCAAGAAGGGTTTAATAATTTTAAAAAATTATGTTTGAGTTGTGAATGAAGGAAGTGAGGAATTCTATGAGGCAGAGGTGAGAAAAAAGTGAATTTTCAGCATGGGGAATGGCCAGTTCAAAGGCACAGAAAAGGGAGATGGAGTACTCTGTGTTAAGAACAAGCAATAACAGTTTGCTTAGATGAGGGGGTGGGGAACCTCTGGCCTTGAGGTCACATGTGGCCTTCTAGCACTTTGGGTGCAGCCTTTTGACTGAGTCCAAGTTTTACAGAACAAAGAGTTTATTAAGTGATTTTTTTTTCTGTGAAGTTTGGATTTAGTCAAAGGGTCACACTTGAAGACCTAGAGGGATACATGTGGCTTTAGGGTCGAAGGTTTGCCCCATTCTGGCTTAGACTGTAGAAAGGATGAGAAGTATTGTATAATGAGACTGGAATGATAGGTCGGGACTAAGTTGGGAAAAGCTTTAGAAGTCAAACAAATTATTCTATATTTGATCCTAAGTGTAATAGGGAAACACTGAAGTTTATTGTGGGGGGAGCAAACATGCTTTGGGAAAATCACTTTGCATGTTGAATGGAGAATAGATTTTAGTGCGAAGAGACTTAAATTGGAAGAAAGTTAATATACAGTACAATGTGAAAGGAGATAAGGGCCTGGACTAGGGCGGTAATCATGTGAGTGGAGAGAACAGATGTAGAAGAAAGATTTTGCAAATGTTGAAATGACAAGATTTTGCAACATATCAGATATAGAAGATGAGTCCAAAACAGAAAAAGAAGAAAACATGCAAGGTTTGAAACTGTGGAACTGAGAGGAAGGAGGTGCCTTTGGAAATAATAGGAAAGGTGGGAAGAGGGTAGAATTTGGAGAGGGGGAGATACTGAGTTCTGTTCTGAACATGTTGAGTTGGAGATGCCCAAGAAAAAATAATTAGAAAAATGATTTAGTTGTATAGGGTTGGACATCAGAAGAGAAATTAGAGCTAGATATTTAGATCTGAGTATATAGAATCTCTCCATCTGTTTTCACTGTCATCTAAAAATGTAGCAGTTCCATAATTTCTTGGATCCTTCAGACTTAATCAATAGAACTAGAAGCAAACAACATAAAATGATTTGTTTTTTCTTTATTTTTCATTGTCAGGAAATGAGGTTAGTCTGGTATGAACTATACTTGGTAAAACTTGCTTCATGATAAAGCTAACTGCTTGCTTCTTCTCCATAAGCACTGCTTCCTTTTTCTAGATGTTTATCACTTATTAGTATGTTTTAGAATTTTGACAGGAAGAGGTCAAAATCATGTGAGCAACAAGATGGCAAAATGGACTTTTTTTTTCATATCCCTACAACCTTTCAAACTTCTCCAAAATAAAAATGATGGGCCAAAGAAAAAAGCTGTTTCCATGGTCTAGAATACCCAGAATCTAAAAGAAATTTGAAAAAAAAAAACAAGAACTGAGCTCACTGACCTCATTCAGCACCCCTTCCTCACCTCCCATGCTTCTTGAAGTCAGTCCTCACTAGCAAACTCAAGAACATGACATCAAAACCTACCATAGCACCTATTCTCTCTCTGTCTTTCAGGGTTGTAGATACCCTGGTTCCAGGCTATGAAAATTTGCTTTGGGCATTGACAGCCCGCTTGTCTGTGGCCCTTCAGGATCAAAAGTCTGCCAGGGTCTGCAAACCTGAAACACTAGTGCTACAAAGCGCTGAACTTCTTGAACTGCGCGAATCAATCTCTGAATGGCCAGTGCTGTGGAAAGCAAGCTGTCATTGTCAAGGAAATCAAACTCTGCTGGTGCCAAAGAAAGTAGGCTCTTAATTGGTAGTGCTAGGCCAGAAAACTAAGGAACAGAGGGAGTGGAACAGGTCACCGAGATAAAAAATGATGAGTGCAAAGACCTAGGCAGTGCTCTCTCAAGCATGAAGGAAAGAGCAAAGCATCAAGCTGGGGCCTGTTCTGATCACCCAAAAGTTAGTGGGTGGAGACCTAGGCTGGTGATTTGTGAATTGCTTAGTATGGGAGGAGGCTGAGACAATTTTTGAAATTTAACACCCAAGGAAATCATAATCAGAGCAGAAGTAAAAAAGAGAATAATGAGAAAAATAAGTAGGAGGTTGGGAAAGAGGGGGAGAGGGGCCTTAAAAGTACCAGATTTCAAGAAGAAATCTCAAAGACTTTGAACATAAATAGATACATCAACAGATTAAAAACATAAACAACAGAAGGAAAGGTGTCCTCCAGGCCTAGGAAATGAATTGAGACATATATGAATAAAAACTACAAGATGACAAAAATAATCCAGCAATTGATGCTAAATAAATGTTTACAATAATTTGTAATAAATGGTCTGTATGACCTGTATGAGTCTTACCATGGTCTTCCATTGTTAAGACACTTATTAGCTTTGTGACTGTGAGTAAGTAACCTCTGTTTGACCCAGGTTCCCTATCTGTAAAAATGAGTATAATAATAACACCTTCCTCCTAGGTATGCTGAGAGAATAATATTTGTAAAATGATTTGTAAAGCTCAAATTGCTATATACATGATGTTCTTATTTATGTCATCATCATCATATTTCTCCTATGGAATTTTTTAAAATTTATTTACTTTTAGTTTACAACATTCAATTCTACAAGTTTTTGAGTTCCAAAATTCCCCACCTCTTTTATCCCCTCCTTTCTATACCTTCACATTAAACATTAGTGGAATTTCTTTATAGAATATTATTGTTCTATGAGAAAGGATGTATTGATGAATACAGAGAAACATGGAGAGATCTATAATGAATTGATACAAAGTGAAGTGAGCAGAACTATGAAAACAATATACACAGTAACTACAACAATGCAAATGGAAAGAACAGCTACATACCAAAAAAATCAAAAGTAAATGAAATAAGGGTGGCTAGGTGGTGCAGTGAATAGAGCACTGGCCCTGGAGTCAGGAGGACCTGGGTTCAGATCCGGCCTCAGACACTTATCACAAAAAATAGCCGTGTGACCTTGGGCAAGTCACTTAACCCCAATTGCCCTCCAAAAAGCAAAAAAAAAAGTAAATGAATAAAATTATAAAGATAAAGGGAGACTTGAATGAAAAAATATGAGAAGATATTTCCACCTACTCCTTCGTGGATGTGGAAGGACTACAGATGTTAAACAGTGCACATGTTTTTTGGACTTTTTCAACGTATGGATCAGTTTGCTGACATTTTTTCCCCATCTAAAAAAATTATCTATTGTCATATGGGATGGATGAATATGATTCTATGGTGAAATAAAAAAGAGAAAATATCAATAAAAATTTCTTTAAAAAGAATAGTGATTAAATTATGACTGTTTCTACTCTCCTTTTCTTGATAACATTTTTTCTCGTCCCATATTCCTGCATCTGTCCTACTCTTCACAAGCTTTCAAAGATCACTGAAAAAGGGATTACTCAGCAATCACATTTACTAGTACTTTCCTTACCCTGAGCTATAGTTTATCTGGCATTAATATCTTGAATCAATAAAAGGCAGTTTGCTAAGTTTCTTTCTTTCTATCTTGCCACAATTTTCATCATCATCATCATCGTTTTCTTCATCATCATTGTTATTTTACCATTCTTTATGCAAAGATTATTGTCATTGATAGAGGTCAGAGAAATACAATAAGAATTAAACAGCATCACCTTCTTTCTACCTCTCTTTTTTCATTCTTGTATCTCCGCCAAGCAACAGTTTTATTCTTTATTTAGCTCCATTTCCCCCAGTACAGCTTACAAACAATATATTTTGTTGTTCTAACATTTTTTCATTAGACTCAGTTAATTCTGAGCTTTAGAAGTCATTATATAATTTTTATGTGTTTGCTCTATTGCTTGCCCTGGCTTTCACCTTCTATATATGTCTTTTCAATTCTAAGTTGGTCTAAGTATATAAGAACAATAACTCAATGAGCAATTCATCAAAAAATATTAACAAATAGTTGTCAAAATATCAATAGCAAAATTCAATAACATTGAAAAACGTTCTAAATCATTAATAAGAAAAGATCAAATAAAAATAAACATGAAAATTTGCACCACACCCAGAACATTGGCAAAAATGACTAAATTGATAATAGCCAATACCGGATGGACTATGAGATGGCAAACACATTAATAAATTGTTGGTATACCTGTGAATTGACTCAATCATTCTAGAAGGCAAGTCACATTTAGAGTAGCAAAAGAATAAAATGCTCTTATATTGAGGAATAACACTCCTGGACTTAGGCATTAACAATGTCAACAACAGAAAGAAAGATCTTGTCAATGTTAAAATATTGACAGTATTGATATTCTTCTATTATAGGAAAGACCCAGGAAGAAAGTAGATATCTATTGATTTAGGAATAGCTAAACAAATTATGAAACATGAATATAATGTGACATTAATATGCCTTAAGAAGTAACACATATGAAGAATTCAGAGAAGCATTGGTAGATTTATGTTAACTGATGTAAAATAAAATAATTAGAAATACATCAAATATGCATATTTTCTTATAAGTAATGCACATGATAACTAAAATATTGCTAATAGTCAGTGGAAAAAATGTACTAAACTCAGTGTAATTATATTATAAAAAATGTACTAAACTCAGTGTAATTATATTATAAAAAATGTACTAAACTCAGTGTAATTATAATTAATCCATTACTACCACCACCCCTTCCCTTCACTGCACAGAATATCATGTGTGGAATATCAAACATATTATATGTTGTTGATGATGCTCTGACCAGCTTTTTTGAGCTGTTTATTTTTCCTTTTGAATATTTTTCATGAGGAAGGCTTGATGGATGGGGTAGAGTTGGGGAGAGGGGTTATATTCAGAAATAAATGACACTATATCTAAAGTGTTTCATAAGCATTAAAACACTATAGGCTAATGGCTGTTGTTATTATTGTTGTTACTATTGCTATTACTATCTCATGACACTAGAGTAGCATTGTGGGACATCTCAGACACCTAGAGTAGCTTATACATATCACATGAAATCCTAGCAGCTTTTTCTTGCTTGAATCATTAAGTATGAATGAAAAATCTGCTTCCCCTCCTTGAAACAAAATGACCCATCTCCCTCTACTCCTACCTACCTGTGAACATGCTTTATTTTTATAATATTGGTTTCCTCTGGGTCCACACTCAGGAACAATATTTGTAATATATACATACATATATACATATAAACAAATACATATAAGAATTTACTTCTTTTATCGATTACCCTAGTATCTCTAATCTCATCCCTGTTGCCACCCTAGATACCAGAAGTATGACATCATCTACACTCACTTTCTCAGGACACACAAAATCACAGCTTGAGGAAAATATTCCATTCTGAATAGATCTAGGATGTGACTTTTGGCACTTAAACTCTCCTGTCCATGTTGCCAGCATCATGGAGAAAAAGGGATGCACAGATAGGTCAGACTGCAATACTAGGACTGAGCAATAAAAGAATGACATGGCTGATGAATAATAGTAAGGGCTACCTAGCCCTGGTATGACAATCAGTGGGGATATTGCGGTACATATCTGTTCCCTGCAGGCTAATAAAAGAGACAGAGAAAGCTGGAGGGGAAAAGAAACAGCTAAAATGACAAAAAGTTTGAGAGATGAAATGTGTCAAGAGTGACAGAGAGGGCACAATGTATCTCCACGAGTCCACAGAAAGGAAGACTGGTGGATACTTGAACACAGTCTATAAATTTAAGTTAAAAATATAAATGAAGGAAAAGAGTTATTCACAGTCTCAGAAGGTAGTAGAGAAAAGATCAGTGCCCTAAAGCTAAAGAAAAGAAATGTTTAGCTTGATATTTGGAAAAGGTTCTTAGTAGTTCAGGCAATTGAACAATGGACTAAATTCCCATGGGGCAGGGGCAGGGTGATTCTGAAGTGGTCTCACTGTAGGCACCCAGAGATGCTGTAGGTCAGATGAGGTATCAGTAAGATTCACTCACTGTGTAGTTGTTTTTTTTTTTTTAAACTGTAGGGATGACTGAAAGGATCTCTACATTTCTTGGCTATCCCTGTCTCTAATATCTAGAATGCTATGGGGTTTTTGGTTTTGTTTTGTTTTGTTGTTTTTTTTAAGGATACCAAATGCATAGTTTGCTTGATCAAACATAATGGCTCCCTTGGATTCTTTAAAAGTTTAGTGGGTCAACAATGCACATTCCAAGTTCAGAATTAAATATGTGTGAAAGAGCTGTGATAGTCCACTGGATAAATGCATACCTAGAGAATTTTGCAAAATTCACTGTGCACAGTGATGGCAAAAATCTCTAAAGGTTTAGCAAGGTACCCAAGTGTGAATATGGTTTATCAGAGCTTTTCTAACTGCTATAATCCATCCACTTCCACATACATATGAGACTGTTTACTCTCCCACATACTATATGGGCTGTTTTCACATGTTTGGTGTAGCCTGTACTTTCTTGGCTGAAGACACAGCAATAAATTCTACTTGTCATCATATTTTCTGGTGATTTTGATCACAATTCCATATACAAAGCATCTCTCTCTCTCTCTCTCTCTCTCTCTCTCTCTCTCTCTCTCTCTCTCTCTCTCTGACTCTCTTTCACACCTCTCATAAACACTAACACAAACAAATTCTATTAAAAATATACAGTAAGCAATCTGGGAAAGCAAGGAATAGTTTACCTGTCAGATTTGTGGAGAGGGAGAGACTTTATGACCAAACAAGAATTAGAGAGCATTACAAAATGCAAAATGGATAATTTTGATTACATTAAATTGAAAAGCTTCTGTACAAACAAAGCCAATGTAACCAAGGAGGGAAGTGGAAAACTGGGAAAGAATTTTTACAACCTATATCTCTGATAAAGGACTCATTTCTAAAATATACAGAGAAATGAGTCAAATCTATAAGAATGCAAGTCATTACCCAATTGATAAATGGTCAAAGGATATGAACAGGCAGTTTTCAGAGGAAGAAATTAAAGATATCTATAAGCATATGAAAAAATGCTCTAAATCACTATTGATTAGAGAAATGCAAATCAAGGTACCACATCTCACCAGTCAGATTGGCTAAGATGACAAAACAGGACAATGACAAATGCTGGAGAGGATGTGGAAAAATTGGAACAATAATGCATTGCTGATGGAGTTGTGAACGGATCCAACCATTCTAGAGAGCAATCTGGAATTATGCCCAAAGGGCTATAAATAATTTCATACCTTTTGACTCAGCAATACCACTTCTAGTGTTATATCCCAAAGAGATCATAAAAGTGGGAGGAAGACCCATATGTACAAAAATATTTATAGCAGCCCTTTTTGTGGTGGCAAAGAATTGTAAATAAGGGGGTGCCCATCAATTGGGGAATGGCTGAACAAGTTGTGGTATATGAATGTAATGGAATACTATTACTGTAAGAAATGAGCAGCAGATTGACTTCATATTTACCTGGAGAGGCTTATACAAACTGATGCTGAGTGAGAAGAGTAGAACCAGGAGAAATTTGTACACAGTTACAGACACAATGTATGTGTGATGAACAACTCTGATAGACTGGACTCTTCTCAGCAATGCAGGGTTATAAGTCAACCACAAAAGACTCATAATGGAGAGATATGTCTACATCCAGAGAATGAACTGACTTTGAATCTAAATTGAAGCAGACCACCTGCTCTTTTACTTTTTCTTGTTTTGTTTTGTTTCTTCTTTCCCATTGTTCATTCCATCTGTTACAATCCTTCTTTATAACCTGACTAATGTCTAATGTGAAAGTATTTGCAGATCCTACACTTGATTGTATGCCACCATGGGGGGGTGGGGTAAGGGTGGGAGAGAGAATTTGAAACTCAAGGAATTGTGGAACTGAATCTTGTAAACTAAAAGTAAACAAATAAATTAATAAAGGCCAAAAAAATTTTGTAATATTGCCATGGGCTGCTCAGTGTCTAGCATTATACATAGTCAGAGACGTGAATAAGAAATTACCAGACCATGTGGGTAGTTCAAGAAAAAACCATGAACTCCATTTATTGATTCTTAGGACAAGGTTTTTCTAGAGCAATGACACAAAAAAGACTCAAGTATTCTTATCATTATCTTAGTCTGTTATATCCTGGAAGTAGCACAGAATAGGTAATTTGATAATACTCTAGGTGCCAGAAAGTCTTAGGAAAAGCCAGTTAACTCCTTTCATATGCAGTCACATTACAAGGGATGCTCTGGAGAGCTGGCTTCAAGGCTGGAAACCAAAGGACATCTGTATAGGAGCTGACTATCTAAGAATCAAATATTTTGGCTTTGAACAACTAAAGTTTTGGGGTAGAGCCTATTGGTCTCAGAACTCAACAACATCCTTTTAAGTGCAATGCATATCAAAAGACCCAAGGAGCAAGCTTAACAAAAAGCCACATTGGGAAGGGCCTTCTATAGGGAACATAGAGAGATTTTTATTTGAGTCCTGAATCAGGCTTCCTTGGCTCCCTATAAAAAGTGAAATTGAAATTTTGGCTTTTTAATATCAAATACAATGTACATAGATGAAGTTTGGTTAAGTATAAATGAATGATAAATAAATTAAAAGGATTTATTAAGTGCTTACAGGAACAGGTGCTAAGCATTGGGCATACAAATACAAAAGCAAGATTTCTATCCTCCAAGGAGTATATATTTCAATAGAGAAAGAGCATATAATGGATAGGTTGCCATTCAAAGAGATTTTAGCATGAGACTAATGATTTGCTTTTTGTCCCCAGAGGAAGAGATTCAAAGCAGGTGGAGGTGTGGAGGTATGCAGGGGCAGGAGAGACTGGGAAAACACAAAGAAGCAGGAAGGACAACACAATGACTTTCAATGTGGAAAGTTGAATGGGATGTCAAGCATGTTCTCTGTGGGGTCTAGTACTCATAACATAGAAAATAGCATACCCTTAGGCTGACTGATTTACCAGTCATGACATCACAGTACTAAGAAAATGGATTCAAAGTTGAAAGTACTATCAGCTACAGAACAGTCTGAATTACCCAGGATCCAATAATCTAAAGGAAGAAGTGGCTATAAGAACAGCAAGAAGATGGACAGGGTGAAGAGAAGGAGAACTTCAGCTATCCAGGTAATTTAATGTCATGAAAAATTTTGTGGAGTCTGGGTCTCCTTGCTAGAGAACCTGGAAATCAATACTCTCACTACCAAAAAATATATATAATCAGAGAACTTTATGACCACTAAATTTCTTCTTTGCTAAACAAATCTTTTCATGGAGTCTGTAGCTAGTATAATTCTTACCAATATACTTCAATGTCATATCAATGGTTATTTCTTAGTAATATTCTTTAAGGACATAAAATGAAAAAGCAATTATTGGGGTGTGATGTATGTGGTGTAATGGATAGAGTACCAACCCTGAAATCAGGAGGACCTGAATTCAAATTTGGCCTCTGACCAGACACTTGACACTTACTAGCTGTGTGACCTTGGGGAAGTCACTTAACCCCAATTGCCTCACAAAAAAGCAACTGTTAAAACTAACAGTATGGCAGGTACAACTGTTCTAAGCAATGGGGATGCATATTCAAAATAGGCAGTTCCTGACTTTTAAGGAGTCTTCAAGGATTGTAAAAGGGAAAGGAAAATAGAACATAGAGAAATGCTGGCTCTTTTGGTCTAGGAACTAAAAAGATGGTGAGTGGAGCCATGACAGTCAATTTGTGTTTTAAGATGGAAAATGCCAAGCAAACTTGAATCATCTTCAATTTTTGAGAAGTTACAATTGTTTCTTCTCTCTTATCAAATATAACAAAGTCAGACTGGCATTGAAGACTCTCCAACTTCTGACCCTTTATGTATCATAAAGTATACTCTTCCTTTAAGGCTCTTCTGATATAGAGTTATTTGTGCTGAACACTGGAGAAAAAATCATTTTATGTAAGGGAAAACATTTATTTTAATAAAGGATAGAATTTCACTGTTACAAATGAGCATTTTGATATCTAAAAGGAATATGAAAAAAAGACCTTTGATTTAATAAATAACACAACTTCCAGAAGGAATTTCAGCAGTTTTTAACAGAAAACTAACTATGATACAAATAAATATCACTCAAATAACTTTTTGAATAATGTAGAATATCTATTCATTGTGAAGAGTTTAGTGTTTTAAAAAGGAATAGAAAAAATCTTATTTATTAGAATTTGGAGAAATATGGATATAAGGAAACAGTTTTATGGAATCAAAGAATGTATGGATCATGTTAAAGATTATATAGTTGCATGGCACTATGGTGCCTTATCTTATTTGCATGTAAAAGTTTTATCGCTTACGAGGGTAAAACTAAGCTTTAAAAAATGAGAAATCAAAAACATTTGGGGAATGAGGACAATTCAAAAGAACTATCAATTTTATATAGGGAATTGGGGGAATTTTGAGTATCTCATTTAAGCTAATGAAATAGAAATTTAGTTAAAGGAACCTGAGAGAAGAACCTAAATTGAAGGGTTTCTACATGAAAAATTGAAGACCCAAGAGAAGGTTTTGCAATGACAGCTTTGGAAATCTGGTAAGCTGATTAGATCTGTGGTTGTTTAGTCATTTCAGTCACATCCAACTCTTTATGACCCCATTTAAGGTTTTCTTGTCAAAGATACTGGAATGGCTTGTCTTCTTCTCCAACTCATTTTACAGATGAAGAAACTGAAACAAACATAGTTAAATGACTTGCATAGGGTCACAGCTAGCAAAGTGTCTGAGGACAGATTAGAACCCAGGTCTTGCTGACTCCTGGCCTAGTGCTTTATCCATGGAGTCACCTAGCTGCCAAGATCTGTTTCCCTGGTTTAGAAAGTCAAATTGAGGTGTTGGAGTTCCATTTTGACTGAACAATGTTGTACCAAAAAGCAATAAATAAATAAATAAATAAAAAGAATATAAATGGACAAGAAAAGGTGAATTTTGAACTTTCACATGATAATTTCATGTCCTACATATACAAATTTTAAATTTTCTTAAATTTTAAATTCCATCTTAAGTTTTCCTACCATTCAATGAAGGTAGGGGAAAAAAAAGAAGCAAGAAAGGGAATAAGCATCTATAAGTACCTACTAACACTTTACAAATACTAACCTATTTGATCCTTACAACTGTGAGCATTTGGTATTATTAATGATTAATGATTAATTATTATTATCCTCAATTGCAAAAACTGAGACAGACAGAGAAGGTTGTGTGACTTGCCCAGGGTCACACAGTGATTAAGTATCTGAGAATGGATTTAAACTCACATTTTTCCAGACTACAGTCCCAGTGTTCCATTTATTGTGCCACCCAGCTGCCACCAAAGTTTCAGAAGGCAGATAGTTTTAAGACTTAGTTTAGATATTTATCTGACCCACAGTATGGTATGAGTTAGGAAGCAACAGTCTAAAGGACAAAGAATTGGTCTTGAGACCAAAAGTCTATTCCTGGTCCTTGACACTGACTACATAGCTTTCCTTAATCCAGTCATTCTAATCCATTGGAAATGGAATAGACTCTAATATAATGTAATGTGTAATGGAACATGAAAATACATAGACAAACACATAAATATATAGCAGGTATAATTTATTTTTATTTTTAATTTATAACTATATAACCATTATGAGATAATATTTGTAAAGCATTTGGCAAGCCTTAAAGAACTAAATAAATACTAGCTATTTTTCAAAAAATCATGACAAGTTCAGCCCAGAAACAATCCCGAAGGACTCAAATATTTCCAAATTGCCTCTTTTCCTTCTCTGAAGCTCATATAAAAATAATCAGCAATATTTTTCACCCACTTGGGATCTATAAAATTCTTCCTTTGGTCTTATTCAATACCAAACTTGATCCTGCCTTGAAAGCTAAGCCCCAGGTTCTATAAGAAGGCACTTCTGTCTTCCAGGAAACTAAGGACACTCTATCACCAGCATTCCCAGCCCCTGCCAGCCTGGGGTTGAAGTGGCTTATTAAAAATTCCTAAGAGATTTGTATTAGTATAAATTAGTGGGTAGAGGACATAATCCAGCACAAAGTGCAAATTTTTATTCAAATAATTCTATTAGCATAATTATCTTTTTGAGGAAATTAAATGTACATTATTACACTTGATGTGCCACAAATTACAAAAGCAAAATTTTCACTTGTAAGGTTCCACAGTTCTCAAGTAATTAGCCATGTTGCACCCTGCAAATCAAAATTAAACACATAAATTAAACCAGTAGGGAAGATAATAACATTATGGGGGCTTGGGCTTAGTACAGTAGATTTTTATCTACGTCTCAGTCCTCCAAAAGTCATGACAAGAAGTGAGACAAAAGTTTAATGTGGTGTTCCTGTGTGTCTTACTCAATGACTGAGGAGATTGGTGTTGCTAATTATTTGTTGCAAATCTTCAACTTGGACAGGCATTCCTTTCATCTCTCATTCAATTTAGAGATTAGCAACAAAAATGCTCTTGCAAATTGTACCTCAACTTACTGAAAAGAGGTTTTTGTGTGGTTTAAAAAACCTTCTATCAGGTCCATTTAGTGATAAAATTCATACACAACTTATAGGCCTAAAGACTGAAATGCTCTCTAGGTGCATATGATGGTACATAAGAGAGAGCACCTGCCCTGGAGTCTGGAGGACATGAGTTAAAATCTGACCTCAGACACTTGCTAGCTGGGTGACCCTGGGCAAGTTACTTAACACAGATTGCTTTAAAAATAATAACAAAAATAAAAAAGGAGAGAGAGAGATAAATACTCAGTTATGTCTGGTGCTACTTAGGTGGATAGACTGCTCAGTAGGAAACTAAGTTTTAGAATATAAAAGGACAACCTTCCAGGGTGGCTAGGTGGCACAGTGAATAGAGCACCAGCCCTGGAGTCAGGAGGACCTGAATTCAGATCCGGTCTCAGACACTTAACACAAAAATTAGCCATGTGACCTTGGGCAAGTCACTTAACCCCAATTGCCCTCCAAAAAGCAAAAATAAATAAATAAATTTTAAAAAGAATATAAAAGGACAAGAAAAGGTGAATTTTGAACTTTCACATGGTAATTTCATCTTCTAGATATAGTTACTACCTCTAGTTACATGACAGTTGAGTAGCATAATAATCCCTATGCATTAAGCATTAGTTATTTTATGAATAGCTT
Organism: Gymnobelideus leadbeateri; assembly: GCA_011680675.1. Classification (NCBI taxonomy): domain Eukaryota; kingdom Metazoa; phylum Chordata; class Mammalia; order Diprotodontia; family Petauridae; genus Gymnobelideus; species Gymnobelideus leadbeateri. The sequence continues at coordinate 273,936 of WOXC01010159.1, forward strand.
CAGTTGCATATTCCCGGGTAGGGAGATACCCTATGATATCCCTGGATATGAACCATTTATTCCTATCACACATTGACCATGGAGTCCTTAAGTTTCTGAAGGTACCCTTTCTATTTTAGTTTTTGGGTTCTTGTTGTTGTTTGGTTCAAATATGTGACTTCACTTATGTAAGGAAGTCTCCAGTAAGGAAATCCCTCTACTGGTGCATATTATCAACTATTCTGAAAATATTAGTTTCACTTGCCTAAGGTACTGAGAGATTAGGGTGATTAGGGTGAGAGATTGCTGAGGGTCACAATTCTTATGTGTCGGAGGAAGAACTTGAACCCAGACTCTTTATTGTATGTGGTCTTTTCTGTACCTTGAGAAATATACTGTTGGAACAGCACTCCATTATTGTAACCAATGATCCTCAGGAATTCATGTCTATAGCTATTCAAATCTTCCTAAAGATGAATCCATTAGAAAAAGCAATGGTTAGATGGAGAAGAAACAGCACTTCCACAGCACTCCAGCCTACATCACTTCAAAATTATGTAAAAGGGGGACTCTGAACAACCGCTGGAGCTCCAGCACCCACAGAATGACACACAGAAGCTAACCTCCCACTGAAGACAGCCCAGCAGCATGGCAGGGAGTGGCCAGTGCAGGGATCTGGGAGCTGACAGCCCAGCACTCTGGGAGCTAAGCCCAGGAACACATGAGTCTGAGGTTTTAGCCCCAGGGTGGCCAGACCAGCAGCTGGATGGAGCGACCCCCAAACACCAGCAGCTATGGTGTTTCCAGAACTCCCAACACAAAGTGAGAGGTTAGTGCCCTATGGACTTTGGGACCAGTATTTGGGAGTGTGTCAGCTTCTTCCCCTGGGGGCTAGAAGCAACTGAGGAGTTGCAGTACAGCCTCCATTTTGCAGCTTTAGTTGCAGCTTCAGCCCCTGGCCTGTGGATTGCAGGGGGAAATCTAGCAATCAGTCTGGGGGGTAATCACTCTTGCTTTAACCTCCCTGGGTCTGGATTGCAGTCTGGGGTGGAGGTCTTGGGGTGTGTGTCCAGCTTGCCAGAGAGTGTGGGGGCTTCAGAGAGGGCACTCAACTAATACCTCCAGAAGTTGAGAAGACCCTAATGTTTGGGACAGAAGCTCCCCTGTCTGGTGGCAGAGTCCTACTGTGGCAACAAGCCCCAAAGCCAAGTAATTGAGTGACAACATGCCTAGGCAAAGGAAACAAAATAAAAAGAAAAATTCAACATTCAACTACTATTTGGGGGGCAAACAGGATCAAAGCATGGAACAGGAGGAGGACTGGGAGGTCAGAAATCCTGCACCAAAAGCCCCAAATGAAAATATGAGTGGGTTACAGGCCATAGAAGACCTTAAGAAGGATTTTTAAAACCAAATAAGAGAAGTGGGGGGAAGATTGGGAAGAGAAATGAGAAGGATGCAGGAAAAGTATGAAATGAGAGTCAACAGCCTGACTGAGGAAAATAACATCTTAAAAAATAGACTAACTCAAGTGGCAAAAGAGGCTCAAAAAGGCAATGAGGAGAAGAATGCCTTAAAAAGCCAACTTTGCCAGATGGAAAAAGAATCTCAAAAGCTCACTGAGGGGATTCATTCCTTCAGAATTAGACTGGAGCAAATGGAAGCTAATGACTTTATGAGAAATCAAGATGCTGTTAAACAGATCCAAGCAATTGAAAGAATAGAAGGGGGGCGGAGCCAAGATGGCGGAGTAGAAACAGCTCTTCCAAGCCTCTCTGCCCCCAGATTCTCCACAAACTATGTAAAAAAAGGACTCTGAAAATCTTCTGGAGCCCCAGCACCCATAGAACGACACAGAGAAGCTAACCTCCCGCTGAGGACAGCCCAGCACCCTGCAGGAAGGACCAGCGCAGTGGTCTGGGAGCCGGCAGCGCGCAGAGCTCAGGAGCCGAGCCGAGCCCAGGTCCACGTGAGCCGAGGTTTTAGCCCCAGGGCGGCAGGGCCAGCAGCCGGCTGGAGGAACCCCAGAACACCAGGAACTGTGGAGACGCCAGAATTATCAACATAGACTTGCCTAGGACAAAGTAAGAGGTTAGTGTCCCATGGACTTTGGGACCTGTATTTGGGGAATGCGTCAGCTCCCTCCCCTGGGGGCTAGAAGCCACTGAGGAGACACGCCATTTTGTAGTTTTCAGAGGCATTTCGGCTCCCAGCCTACAAATCGTGGGGAGATCCAGCGATCAGTCTTGGGGGGTAATCGCTCTTGCTTTAACCTCCCTGGATCTGGATTGTGATCTAGGGTGGAAGTTGTGGGTGGGTTTACAGCTTGCCAGAAACGGAAGTTGCCCCCCCCACGTTGGGACGAAAATTCCTCTAGCTGGCCTTAAAGCCATAGTGTGGCAACAAGCCCAAAAGTCAAGCAATTAAGTGGCAACATGCCAAGGCAAAGGAAACAGAAAAATGCAACCCTAGACTCCTATTTTGGGGGCATAGAGCAGGAAAAGGACTGTGAGGTCAGAAGTCCTGCTCCAAAAGCCCCAGGGGAAAACATGAGCGGGTTGCAGGCCATAGAGGACCTTAAGAAGGACTTTAAAAATCAAATAAGAGAAGTGGAGGAAAAATTAGAAAGAGAAATGAGAAGGATGCAGGAAAAGTATGAAATGAGGGTCAACAGCCTGACTGAGGAAAACAACACCTTAAAAAATAGACTAGCTCAAATGGCAAAGGAGGCCCAAAAGGGCAATGAGGAGAAGAATGCCTTAAAAAGTCGAATTTGCCAGATGGAAAAAGAATCTCAAAAGTTCACTGAGGAGATTCATTCCTTCAGAGTTAGACTGGAGCAAATGGAAGCTAATGACTTTATGAGAAATCAAGATGCTGTTAAGCAGATCCAAACAAATGAAAGATTAGAAGGCAATGTGAAATATCTCATGGGAAAAACCACTGACCTGGAAAATAGATCCAGGAGAGACAATTTAAAAATTATTGGACTACCTGAAAGCCATGATCAAAGAAAGAACCTAGAAATCACCCTTCAAGAAATTCTCAAGGAAAACTGCCCTGATGTTTTAGATCCAGAGGGCAAAATAGAGGTTGAAAGAATCCACCGATCACCTCCTGAAAAAGATCCCAAAAAGAAAACTCCCAGGAATATTATAGCCAGGTTCCAGAATCCCCAGATCAAGGAGAAAATACTACAAGCAGCCAGGAAGAAACAATTTCAATATTGTGGAAACACAATCAGAATAGCCCAGGACCTGGCAGCTTCTACACTGAGGGATTGAAGGGCATGGAATACAATATTCCAGAGGGCAAAAGAACTGGGAATGAACCCAAGGGTCACCTACCCAGCAAAACTGAGTATTTTGTTTCAGGGGAAAATATGGTCATTCAGTGGAATAGAGGACTTTCAAGCATTCTTGAGGAAAAAACCAGAGTTGAATAGAAAATTTGACATCCAGACACAAGAAGGAAGAGATGCCTGAGAAGGTAATCAGGGAAAAGAAATCAAAAGGAACTTATCAAAGTTGAACTATTTACATTCCTATATGGAAAAGCAATAACTGTGACTGATGATATCTTTCTCACTATGAAAATAATGGAAGAAGGGGGTGTGGTCATATGAATACATATGTGAATGTGTGTGTATATGGTTACAGTTATATATGGATAGAGGGCATAGGTTGATTTTGTTGGGAAGGGAGAGTACTCAAGGGATGAAATTATGAGGTGAGAGAGGAAAGTGGCAAGAGGAGATGGGGAGAGACATGGTAGGGTAAACTATCTCATGTAGGGGAAGTGGTTGCAAAGGAGGGGGAGAATAAGGAAGGCTAAAAAGGCAAAACCACATTCACATTGAACTTGGTTCAGGGAGAAAATGACATACATACTAAATGGGATATCTCAACCTGCAGCAGGATAGGGGGAAGGGGGATGAGAGGAGGGATGATGGATGGGAGGGCATCCTTGGGGTGAGGGGAGGTTGGAAGTACCCACTATAGAAGAGGGACAGGATCATGTAGGGAATGGACCAGGTGGGGGGTGGGATGAGTGGGAGGGAATTATAAGCAGCCTTGTACAATATATCTACTATGACAATGTTTTGCATAGCTAGACATGTACAACATATACTGAATTACTTATATCCCAAGAAGGAATGGGTGACAAGGGAGGAAGGAAATGGATCTGAAATTCAAGGTCGTAACATTAAATGTTTCAAATATATATATAAATACTAAAAAAAAAAAAAAAAAGGAATAGAAGGCAATGTGAAATATCTCATGGGAAAAACCACTGACCTGAAAAACAGATATGGGAGGGATAATTGTAAAATCTTTGGACTACCTGAAAGCCATGATCAAAGAAAGAACCTAGAAATCATCCTTAAAGAAATTCTCAAGGAAAATTGCTCTGATGTTTTAGACCCAGAGGGCAAAAGAGAGGTTGAAAGAATCCACAGATCACCTCCTGAAAAAGATCCCAAAAAGAAAACTTCAAGGAATATTATAGCCAGGTTCCAGAATTCCCAGATCAAGGAGAAAATACTACAAGCAGCCAGGAAGAAACAACTTCAATATTGTGGAAACACAATCAGAATAGCACAGAACCTGGCAGCTTCTACATTGAGAGATCGAAGGGCATGGAATATGATATTCCAGAGGGCAAAGGAGCTGGGATTAAAAGCAAGAATCACCTACCCAGCAAAACTGAGTTTCTTATTTCAGGGGAAAATATGGTCATTCGGTAGAATAGAGGACTTTCAAGCATTCTTGAGGAAAAAACCAGAGTTGAATAGAAAATTTGCCGTTCAGACACAAGAAGCAAGAGATACTTGAGAAGGTAAACAGGGAAAAGAAATCAAAAGGAACTTATCAAAGTTGACCTATTTACATTTCTACATGGAAAAACAATAACTGTGACTGACTAAACATTTCTCAGCATGAAAATAATTGAAGAAGGGTATACAGGCATATGAATACATATGTCAATGTGTGTATATATGTTTACAGGTATACATGGATAGAGGGCACAGGTTGAATTTGGTGGGAAGGGATGATACTTAAGGGGTGAAGTTAAGAGGTAAGAAAGGAATGTGGCAAGAGAAGATGGGGAGAGACGGAGGTGGGGGTAAACTATCTCATGTAGAAGAGGCAAGCCGAAGTAGTCAGAGAGGAGGGGAAGAACAGGAAGGCAAAAAAGGCAAAACCATATTCTCATTGAATTTGGCTCAGGGAGAGAATCACATACATACTAAATGGGATATCTCACCCTGCAGAATAGTAGGGGGAGGGGGATGAGAGGGGGGATGATGGAGGGGAGGGCATGCTGGGGGGAGGGGAGGTTGGAGGCACCCACTTTTGAAGGGTCAGGATCAAAGTAGGGAATGGACCAGGTGGGGTGTGGGATGGGTGGGAGGGAAATATAGTCAGTCTTTTACAATACATCTACTATGGTAATGTTTTGCATAGCTATACATGTACAACATCTATTGAATTGCTTATCTTCCCAGCAGGAGTGGGTGACAAGGGACGAAGGGAATGGACCTAGAATTCGAAGTTTTAAAATTAAATGTTTCAAATACATATAAATACTATTATTAATACTATTTTGCATGTAACTAGGAGATAAGATGTGCAGGCATTGGGGCACAGAGTTTCAGCTTGCCCTAAAGGAAAAGTCAAAGGAGGTATGGGAGAAGATGGGAGAGAGCAGATTGGATGAGGGGATATCCTGTGGGACTGCTATTCTGGGGTGGTGGGTAGGGGAAAAATGGGGAAAAAATTATAACTCAAAATCTGGCAGAAATGAATGATGTAAACCAGAAGTTAATAAAGCATTTGGAAAAAAAAGAAAAAGCAATGGTTGCATCAATAATGAGCAAGCCAGGAACAACAGGACTACATAAGGAGCCATATCCCATTAAACCTAAAATCCCAGAACTGAGATATCTCAGATTTCTGATACTTCTTTTGTTCCAATGACTTGCCCACCATCCAGATACTTCCCAGTGCAATATATCCCTCCAGGGTAACTCGGGAAGTTTAGAACTAATCTCTACAACTTTTAGGCTCTTTAGCATAAAAGGAGAATCTTCACTCTAATCTCTGAAGTTGGAGTCACAGCCTAGCCCCATATTAAAGACTTCTCCTTAGAGATTCATCAAAATGGCAGATTTAGATCTTTTGGGTTTCCAAGGCAGAAAGATTCTGGAGACCATTTTATAGTTTCTAAATCAAAAGAGCAAGCTCAAATAGACTTTGATGCCTAAGCATGGAATGGAGATGAGCCATCAGGCAGGTAGAGTGAACACTATTATCTCTCTGAAAAAGGAGAAAACTAAGGCACTGAGTGGCAATGTGACTTACACAGGGTCACAACAGATACCAAGTTTTTGGAGAGAGGTTTGAACCTAGGTCTTCGGACTCCCAGTCCAGAATAACACAATGTCATACCACTTGCTCAAGAACTCTTTTAGATAACGAAATCTACTTCTCTACAGCCTTGGGAACTGTAGGTGACTATGTAGAAAATAAGGTACAGATACGCAGGTCAGTGTCCCTTTAGCATGACTTGATATGTGTTTGGTGCAACTTAAAAGTCAGGAAAAGCTGTGTTCTGATCCCTCTGACACCTGCTGATTATGTGACCCTAGACCCAGTAATTCACTTAATCTATCTCAACCTCAATGTCATTTATAAATCTGACATAATAATAGGACCCACGTCACATGGTTGTGAGGATCAGGTGAGATAATATATGCAAATATATGGTGAACCTTCAAGGGTTTTGTAAATGTTAGGGTGTTTTTTTTTTTTCAGTCTTCAATAGTTTCAGGGGTTTTGGATAAACTTAGCCTAGCCTCATATATTTTCTGGATGAGCTCCAAGCATAACACCACTTTCCAAGTCAAAACTACACTTTCAGAAGCTATCTAAAGCCAATTAATCATCTGATCATGGATTTCTTTCAAGCAGCTATTCAACTAGACTTATCCCTTGCCGATACCAGTGCCCATTACAAATTTCTCTTTTCGATCCCTTCTTCGCTGGGTAAAACTTCACCAATTTTTTAATCTCCCTGGTTCCTTCATCTTGGCTTAATTGACTCTGTATCCAATCCTTGTATTTTAAACAGATTCTCTATCTGATCAGGTTCTCTCCCACTAGGTCCATTGTTTTTACCGGGCTTGCTTTTTATTGTCTTGAGTCTGAGAATTATCTTCTATTCATCATGATATTATATCCCTCACTGCATATTCCCACGCAAATATTTAAAGTAATTCTTTATATATAACAAAAATTGGTAACATTTTTCATACCCATAAAGGCAGAAAGGGCTCTTCATTATAACAGAAACCACCAGGGAAACATGTATTTTCTACAAAGCCTTATGTAGACAATATAAGAAGAGGCAAAATATAGTAGAGTGAGTGTTGTGCATGGATGCAAAAAGATCTGGGTTCAGATCCTGCTTCTTATACTAGTTGCATACCTCTCAACACCTTACACTATTTTCTAGGACTTATGTAGTAAGTCATAGATGATTGCAGTCTGACATCTTCAATTGTACAGATAGAAATAAATTTTTCCCAGTAGAGAATTCTACTGGGAATTCTGAAAACAAAATTGTGTCTTCCTTTCACATATCCTTATTACTAAACAGAATCCTAGATTTTTAGCAGAAAGTGACCTCAAAAGTCATCTAACTCCATATGTGTGTATATAATATATATACACATATATGTATATATATGTATGCATATATATGTATATATATATATACATATTCTTTACTTCACTTTTCATTTACTTAAGTTTTAAGTCAGTTTGTATCACTTATCCACATGCTCATAGCTGTTTTCTCCCATTCTTTTTGTAATTACCACCTCTATAAACTGAAGTGAATACCTTACTACCTTATGGGTTCATATGAAAACCTGAACCATTCTGGTTTCTTTTATATACTTATTAACTCCAGGAATATAGGGATTGTGAAAATAGTAAAGGAAAAGTAAAGTTTCATCAGTAAATCACCATCTTAAGTTGGAATAGTTTCTAAATTCCAGGCTCTGGGGGTGATTCAAATGTTGATCTTCGCCTTGAATACAGTGGATTTAAATTAAGTCCAATTGTTTTGACTGGGCACCATTCCAGAGAGAAATCAGGAAATTGACCAAAATCACCACTTTAGCGTTCAGAAATTAAAATTTTTTGGTCATTTCTGAATTATACTGGGTTTCAACCATTGATTCACCCATGAAAAGTTTTGTTTTATCCCATTACTGAGTTATTCTTTCCAAAATAGCACCTATTTAATCTTTTTTTTTAATCTACTGTTTATACCAATGTAAAAAAATATCACAAGTATAAAAGGCCTAAAATAAAACATAAAATGAATCTGGGGCTAAGGGACAATCCCCTTGTGGTTTTTCAAATCAAGTATTCTTGTAGTCACATTTTCAGTGGCAAATTGGGATAGTATCAGAAATCATATTTAAAAGATGTATGGGGCAGAGCAAAGATAGTGTACTAAAGCCAGGGATTAACCTGGGCTCTCCCAAATTCACCTCCAAATAGTGTTAAGATAAGGCCTCAAAATGAATTCTGGAGCAGCAGAACCACCAAAAGAATGGGGTGAAATAATTTTCTAGCCCAAAAGAACTTATTAGGTCAGCAAGAAAAGTCTATATCATTGAGATGAGAGTGTAGCACAGTTCTGCACTGGTCTAGGCAGTATAGACTGTGACTAGCAAGCCTGCAGGAGGTCACTGGGGTGACTGAATGGTGGTGGTTTCTGGAACTTCAAGATTATAGGTGTAAAAAGGTCAGAAAATTGGTTAGAAGGACATTAAAAGGGATCTTCAACAGACACTTAATTGGGTATAGAAATCCATCATACCCTATATGGAAAAGAAAGGGAGAGGATAAGGGGGGAAGTGACATAAGATGAAATGGATTAGGGGAAGCTGTGGTCAAAGTCAAAACATTTTTGAAAAGAGAGGAGAGAAAGAGAGAGAAGGGGAGGAGAGGAGAGGAGAAGAGGAAGATATAGGGAGGGAAAGAGAGAAGGATAAACAGAGGGGGAAGAAAAACAGAGGGAAATACATAATTAGTAATCATGCATATAAGTGTGAATGGGATGAACTCACCCATAAAACAAAAGCAGAAAGCAGAAGAGCTTAAAAATCAGAATCCTACAATATGTTGCTTATGAGAAACATATCTGAAGCAGAGAGACACAGAATAAAAGAGGTTGCAGCAGAAGTCATTGTGGTTCAGTGAACTAAAAAAAAAAGTAGGGGCAGCAATCATGATCTAAGAAAAATCAAAAGGAAAATAGATCCAATTAAAAGAAATAAGCCAAGAAACTACATTTTGCCAAAAGTTACAATAGATATGGGGCAGCTAGGTGGCACAGTGAGTAGAGCGCTGGCCCTGGAGTCAGAAGGACCTGAGTTCTGATCCGGCCTCAGACACTTAATACACATAAACAAAAACCTAGCTGTGTGACCTTGGGCAAGTTACTTAACCCCAATTGCCTTCCAAAAAGCAAAAAAAAAAAGTTACAATAGATAGTGAAGTAAAATAAATACTAAACACATATGTGGCAAATGGTATAGCATACAAATACTTAAGGGAAAAGTCAAATGAATTATAGGAAGAAATAGACTGTAAAACTATGCTGGTAGAGGATCTCGACTTTCCCCTCTTAAAACTAGGTAAATCTAACCCAAAAAGTCAAGAAAAAAGTTAAAGAGATGAATATAGAAGTTTAGAAAAGTTAGATATGATAGATTCCCAGAGAAAACTGAATAGGAATGGAAAGGAATATCATTTTTAGTGGTACATGGCATCTAAACAAAAATTGACCACATATTGGAACGTAAAAACTCACAAACAAATTTAGAAAGGGAGAAATATTAAATGAATCCTTTTCAGATCCTAAAGCAATAAAAATTACATATAATAAAGGGCAATGGAAAGAAAGACTAAAATTAGTTAGAAAATAATAATCTAATTGTAAAGAATGAGTGGATCAAAAAAAATCATAGAAACAATCAATAATTTCATTAAAGAGAATAACAATGAGACAACATAATAAAATACGTGGGATGTAGCCAAAGCAGTTTTAAGGGAAAACTTAAATCGCTAAATGCTTACAACAATAAAAGAGAAAGAGCAGATCAATAAATTATTCATGCAACTAAATAAAAAAATTAGAAAAAAGAACAATTAAAAATTCCAATGAAACATTAAATCGGAAATCTTAAAAGTCAAAGGAGAAATTGATAAAATTAAAAGAAAGAAAATCATTTAACTAATAAGTAAAACTAAGGCTCTAGTTTTATGATGAAACATAAAATAAAAACAATGTGCTAATTTCACTTAGAAAGGAAAAATAAATAAATTACCAGCATCAAAAACAAAAAGGGTGAATATGCCACCAATGAAGAAAAAAATTAAAGCAATTACTAGAAGTTATTTTGAAAATATATATATTGGTATATATCTAAATAAAAAACTTATATTAAATGGATGAATATTTAAGAAAATTTAAATTGCTCAGATTAACAGAAGAGTAAAAAGAATATGTAAATCACCCTATCTTACAAGAAAAGAAAATGAAAAAGCTATAAATGAGCTACCTAAGGGAAAAAAATGTCCAGGGTCACACAGATTCATAAGTGAATTCTGCCAAACACTTAAAGACAAATTAATTTAATGCTATATAAATTATTATGAAAAAATGGGCAAAAAGTTCTTTTGAATTCCTTTTAAAAGACATAGAAATAGCAAATTAATGAAAGGTACATGCAATTTATAAATAGAAAAAGAACAAATTAAAAATCCTCAATTAATTTTCCCACTTAATAGTATTTTTTTTAAAAAGCAACTTGCTCAAGGTTACATGGCTAGTCATTATTTATGTGTGGGTGCTCATTTTCTGAGGCCGGATTTGATCTCGGGTCATCCCAACTCCGAGGCCGGCACTCTTACTCACTGCGCCACCTAGCCGCCCCTTTAGGGCAATTGGGGTTAAGTAACTTGCCCAAGGTTACACAGCTAGGTTTTTGTTTGTGTGGATTATGTGTCTGAGGCCGGATCCGAACTCAGGTCCTTCTGACTCCAGGGCCAGCGTTCTATTCACTGCGCCACCTAGCCGCCCCAATAGTATTTTTTCAATTACATATAAGGTTAGTTTTCAGCATTCATTTTTATCAGACTTTTGAGTTCAATTTTTTTCCTCCCTTGATCTCATCCTCTTTGTAAGGCAGCAAGCAATCTGATATAGGTTGTACATTCATATATTTCCACATTAGTCATGTTGCAAAAGAAGAATCAGAACAAAAGGGAAAAGCCACGAGAAAGGAAAAAAATCCATGAAAATAGTATACTTCTATCTGCATTCAAACTCCATAGTTCTTTTCCTAGATGTGGATAGAATTTTCCATCAAAAATCTTGGAATTGTCTTCAATCATTGTATCACTGAGAAGAGCTATCTATCAAACACTGCACAATGTTGCTATTCCTTCTGGTTCTTCTCTCTTCACAGCATCAGTTCATGTATGTCTTTCCAGGTTTTTCTGAAGTTCACCTGCTCATCATTTCTTATGGAAAGATAGTACCCCATTACATTCATATATCATAACTTGTTCAGCCATTCCCCAATTGATGGGTATCCCCTCCAAAAAATTTCCAATTCTTTGCCACTACAAAAAGAGCTGTTATAAATATATTTTTGTACATGTGGGCCCTTTTCCATTTTTATGATCTCCCTGAGATACAGATCTAGTAGTAGGATTGCTGGCTCAAATGGTATGCACAATTTTATAACCCTTTGGGCATAGTTCTAAATTGTTCTCTAGAATGGTTGAATCAGTTCACAATTCCACCAACAATGCATTGGTTCCCAATTTTCCCACATTCCCTCCAACATTTATCATTTTCCTTTTCTGTCATTTATTCAATTTGATAGGTATAAGGTGGTATCTCAGAGTTGTTTTAAATTGCACTTCTCTAATGAATAGTGATTTAGAGAATTTTTAAAATATGACTTGTATCCTTATAAATTTGACTCATTTCTCTATATAGTTGAGAAAGGAGGCCTTTATCAGAAACACTGGTTATAAAAACTGTTCCCCAAACAATACCCAAAGGGTTATAAATAAGTACATGCCCTTTGACCCAGCAATGCCACTTCCAGGGTTGTATCCCAAAGAGATCACAGAAGTGGGAAAAGGACCAGTATGAACAAAAATATTTATAGCAGCTCTTTTGTGGTGGCAAAGGATTGGAAATCAAGGGGATGCCCATCAATTATGGAATGGCTAAATAAGTTGTGGTATATGAATGGAATGGAATACTACTGTGCTATAAGAAATTAGCAGATGGACTTCATAATAACCTGGAGAGACTTGTATAAACTGAGTTTGAGTGAAAAGAGCAGAACCAGGAGAAATTTGTACACAATTACAGACGCAATGTATGTGTGATGACTTGGATAGACTGGGCTCCTCTCAGCAATGCAAGGTTATAAGACACCTCAGAAGACTCTTGATGGAAAGATATATCGACACCCAGAGAAAGAGCTACAGAGTCTGAATGCAGACTGAAATAAACTACTTGCTCTCTCCTTTTTTAATATTGTTTTGTTTTGTTTTGTTTCCTCTTTCTCATTGTTCACTCCATTGGTTATAATCCTTCTTTACAACCTGATTAATGTTTAATGTGAAGGTATTTGTATATCCTATATTTGATGGTATGCCTCCATTGGAGGGCGGGGGAAGGAGAGGAAAAATGAGAAAATTTGAAACTCAAGGGATTGTGGAATTGAATGTTGTAAAATAAAATTAATAAGTAAATATTTAAAAAATAAAACTTGTTTTAGGGGGAAAATTGTTGCCCAGCTTTCTACTTTCCTGCTAATAAGGGTTGTATTGGTTTTGTTTCTTTGTAAACTTTTTAATGTAATGTAATCAAAATTATCTGTACTTCATTTAATAATGTTCTCTATGTCTTGTTGGGTCATAAATTCTTCCCTTCTCTGTACATCTGACAGAGAAATTATCGCTTGCTTTCCTAACATGCTAATAGTATCACCCTTTGTATCTAAATCATGTACTCATTTTAACCATATCTTGGTATAGGGTGTGAGGTGTTGCTCTATGCCTAGTTCTTCCATACTATTTTCTAGTTTTCCCAGAAGTTGCTGTCACATATTGAGTTCTTATCCCAGAAGCTGGAGTCTTTGGGTTTATCAAACAGTAGATTACTATAGCTATTTGCAACAATGTCTTATGTAGCTAACCTATTCCATTCATCCATCACTCTATTTCTTAGCCAACACCAAATAATTTTTATGATTACTGCTTTATGATATAGTTTTAGATCTCATAAGGCTACACCACTTTCCTTTGCACTTTTTCATCAATTCCCTTGATATTCTGGACCTTCTGTTTTTCCAGAGCAATTGTGTTGAAAGAAGATGTCTAGGTTCTTTTTTTTGGTCATGGCTTTCAGGTAGTCCAATAATTTTTAAATTACCTTGCCTGCATCTATTTTCCAGGTCAATTTTTTTTGCCAATGAGATATTCCACATTGTCTTCCTTTTTTTCATTCTTTTGGTTTTGTTTTATGATTTCTTGATTTCTCATAAAATCATTGCCTTCTGTTTGCTCTATTCTGATTTTTAAGGAATTATTTTCTTCAGTGAACTTTTGGACCTCCTTTTCTATTTGGTCATTTCTGCTTTTTAAGGCATTCTTCTCCTCTTTGGATTTTTGGACCTCTTTTACCATTTGGCTTAGTCTGGTTTTTAAAGTGCTATTTTCTTTGCTATTTTTGTGTTTCCTTTTACATCAATATCATTTCTCTTTGAAATTTTTCCTCCATTTTTCTTACTTTTTATTCAAATTCCTTTTTGAATGGTCTGGAAAAAATTCATATTGTTCTTGGAGGCTTTAGATGTAGGAACTTTGATGTCACTGTCTTCTGAGTGTGTTTTTATCTTCCTTTTTACAATAGTAACTTTCAAAAGTCAGAGTTTTTCTCATTGTTTGCTTATTTTCCCATCCTATTGGTTGACTTTTAATTCTTTGTTAAAGTAGGGCTCTGTATCCAGAGTGGAGGGAGCACAGTCCCAAGCTTCAGTGGTTTTGTGCAGCTCTTTTCAGAGACACTTTTAGGTACCTGTAAGTTTTAAGTTCCTCCAAGGTGGTATGATCTAAAGGGAGGCGGTTAATACTCTCCTGGACTGTACTGTGGTCTATGAGTAAACATAAGTACTCTTTTCTGCCCTGGAACTGTGAGAAATGTCACCCCGTTCCCCAACAGTAGTCACAAGTTCTGTTGTTTTAGTGTTCCTCCTCACCCTGGCATTTCCACCCAGGACTGTGCCTCTAATCCAAGCATGGGCAAAGCAACAGAGTCCTGCCCCAGTGCTAGCAAAGAGAGCCTTGTAATTTCATTCTGAGCAGTTTTTTAATCCCTTTACCATCTGTGGGCTGAGAACTTTGGAAGTAGCTGCTGTGGTTGCCACTGCTGATTCAGGTACTCCCAAGACCTGCTCCTGGTTTGTAGGGGCCAGGGCTATGCTGCCACAGCTTGCGCTGGACTCTTCTCCACTCTCACCCAAGTGAGACAGACCTTTCCTGCTGACCTTCCAAATTGTCTTTGGTGTCTGTGCTCTGAGAGGTCTGGAAACAGTCACTGCAGCCAGTGAGTAAGTTCGCAGGTGTTCAGTCTGTGCTGGCATGGCCTTCACTGACCTGAGTTCCACTTTTACCCTGGTACAACTGATCTTTCCTGCTGGTTTTTCAAGTTGTCTTAGACTAGAAATTTGTTTCACTCCATCTTTTTGTGGGTTCTGCTATTCTAGAATTTAGCTAGTCATTTTTGAAGGTGTTTGGAGGGATATGGGGGAGACTCTGCCTCTGTGGATTTATTTTATATCTTCCAACTTTGCTAAAGTTATTGTTTCAAGTAGTTTTTAAATTGATTATCTAGGATTCTGTAAGTATGTCTTCATATAATTTCAAAGGGTAATAGCTTTGTTGCCTCATTGCATATTCTAATTCCTTCCATTTCTTTTTTGTCTCTCATTGAAAATGCCAATATTTCTAATACAATATTGAATAAAGTGG
The DNA here is from genome assembly GCA_011680675.1 of Gymnobelideus leadbeateri. Lineage (NCBI taxonomy): Eukaryota > Metazoa > Chordata > Mammalia > Diprotodontia > Petauridae > Gymnobelideus > Gymnobelideus leadbeateri. The sequence goes on from WOXC01010159.1 coordinate 289,058, forward strand.
TGATCATGGGCATCCTTGTTTCACCCCTGATTTTTTGGGAATGCTTCTAGCTTATTCCCATTACATATAATGGTGCCGGTGGTTTTAGATAGTGCTGATCATTTTAAGGAAAACTCCTATACTCCCAGGTGTTTGTAATAGGCATGGGTGTTGTATTTTGTCAAAAGCTTTTTCTGCATCTATTGAGATAATTATATGATTTCTATTAGCTTTGTTACTAATATGGTAAATTATGCTGTTAGCTTTCCTAATATTGGTCCAGTCCTGTATTCCTGGGATAAATCCTACCTGGTGACAGCATATTATCCTTGTGACAAATTGCTATAATTTCTTTGCTAATATTTTATTTAAAATTTTTGCATCAATATTCATTAGGGAAACTGGTCTATACTTTTCTTTCTCTGTTTTGGCTCTTCCTGGGTTAGGTTTTAATACTGTATTTGCATCATAAAAAAAAATTTGGTAGGATTCATTCTTCTTAAACTATTTTTTTCCCAAATAGTCTATATAATATAGGAATTGAATTTTAAATGTTTGGTGTAATTAACTAGTAAATTCATCTGGCCTGGAAAATATTTTTTTAGGCAGTTCATTGATGGCCAGTTAAACTTATTTTTCTAAAACATGGTTAAGAATTTACTTCCTCTTCTGTTAATCCATTCAATTTACATTTCTCTGTGTGTGTGTGTTCACTTAGATTGGCAGATTTATTGTCATTTGGTTCCTAATTATTGCTTTAATTTCCTCTTCACTGGTGGTGAATTTACCCTTTTCACTTTTGATACCGGTAATTTGGTTTGCTTCTTGCTTTTTTTAAATCAAATTAAGCAAAGATTTTTCAATTTTATTGCCCAACTCTTAATTTTATTTATTAGTTCAATAGTTTTCTCACTTCTGATTTTACTAATCTCCCCTTTCATGTTCAGAATTTCTAATTTGGTATTTAATTGGGGATTTTTATTTGTTCTTTTTCTAGTCTTCAAGTAGCATGAACAATTGATTGATCTCCTCTTTCTCTATTTTATTCATGTGTTTAGAGATTAAAAAATAAATAAAACAAAAAAAAAATCCGCAAAGTTTTGCTTTGCTGTCTCATTATTGTGATTCTTTTTGATGAAGCTATTTTGATTGTTATTATGATTTGTTGCTTGACCTCACGTTTTAGGATTACGTTATTTATTTTCCAATTAATTTTTAATCTATCTTTCCACTGCCCTTGGTTGAATGTAATTTTTATTGCATTCTGATTTAAAGAGAATACACTTAATATTTCTGCCTTTCTACATTTGATTTTGAGGTTTTTAATTCTTTGATACAAGGTCAATTTTTGTGTAGGTACTATGTAACACTGAGAAAAAGGTATATTCTTTTTTTTCCCCATTTGATTTTCTCCAGAAGTCTATGATAGCAAACTTTCCTCTTTTTTGGCTTAACTTTTTTTTTTTTTTGCTTTTTGGAGGGACAATTGGGGTTAAGTGACTTGCCCAAGTTCCAAATGGCTAGTTTTTGCATTATGTGTCTGAGGCTGAATTTGAACTGAGGTCCTCCTGACTCTAGGGACAGTGCTCTATTCACTGCTCCATTCGCTTAACTTTTAAAAAAAAAATTTTCAATCTTTTATTTTATTTTTAGTTTTCAACATTCATTACCATAAGATTTTGAGTTACAAATTTTCTCCCTGTCTTTCCCCTACCCCCACCCCAAAACAGGGAGCCTACTGGATATCCCTTCCCCCAATCTGCTCTCCCTTATATCCTGTCCAATCCCCCTTCTAACTTTCTAGTGGGGCAAGATGGGTTTCTATAACCCAGTGCCTGTATATCTCATTTCCCAATTGCATGTAAAAATATTTTTAACATTTGTTTTTAAAACTTTGATTTCCAAATTATTTCCCTTCTTCCCTCCTCACTCACCCCCACTCACAAGACAAGGAATTCAATATGGGTGGAACATGTATAATTATGCAAAACATTTCCATAGTAGATATATTGTGAAAGACTAACTACGTTTCCTTCCATCCTTTCCTGCCCGCCATTTATTATATTTTCTACTTTGATCATGTCCTTTTTCAAAAGTATATACTTCTAACTAACCTCTCCCCCAATCTGCCCTCCCTTCTATCCTCCACCCTCTTATCCCCTTCCCTCTTACTTTCCTATAGGATAAGATACACAAATGAGTGTGTATGCTATTCCCTCCTTAAGCCAAATTCCATGAGAGTACAGTTGGCCAATACCCTTTCACCTTCCTGTTCTTCCCCTCCATTGTAACAGTTTTCTTTCTGCTTCTCTCATTATATTCCTCTCTTACCTCTTAATTTTATTTTTTGATATCATCCTTTCCTATTCAACTGATTCTGTGCCCTCTATGTATACATGTACACATATATAAACACACTTATATATGTATTTATACAAACATACACCCTCATATATACACATATATGTATGTATACATATATATATACATATACATATACATATATATATACATAAATATTCCCTTCAACTATCCTCATACTGAGAAAATTCTCATGAGTTAGAATTATCATTTTGCCATGTAGGAATGTAAACAGTTCAACTTCAATAAGTTCTTTATGATTTCTTTTTTCCTGTTTACCTTCTCATGCTTTGCTTGCTTCTTGTATTTGAAAGTCAAATTTTCTGTACAGCCCAAGTTTTTTCATCATGAATACTTGAAAGTCCTCTATTCCAATGAATGAGCATATTTTCCCCTGAAGCATTATACTCAGTTTTGCTGGGTAGATGATTCTAGGTTTTAATCCTAGTTCCTTTGACCTCCAGAATATCATATTCCCAGCTCTTTGATCCCTCAGGGTAGAAGATGCTAGATCTTGTGTTATCCTTATTGTGTTACCACAATACTCAAATTCTTTCTTCCTGACAGTTTGTAATACTTTCTCCTTCACCTGGGAGCTCTAGAATTTGACTATGACATTCCTAGGAGTTTTTTGGGGGGGGATCTTTTTGAAGAGGTGATCAGTGAATTCTTTCAAGTTCTATTTTGCCCTTTGGCTATAGAATATCAAGGCAATTTTCCTTGAGAATTTCTTGAAGGATGATTTCTAGGATTTGTTTTTGATCATGGCTTTCAGGTAGTCCAATAATTTTTAAATTATCTCTCCTGGATCTATTTTCCAGGTCAGTGGTTTTCCCAATGAGATATTTCACATTGCCTTCTATTTTTTCATTTGTTCAGATATGTTTTATAGCATCTTGGTTTCTCATAAAGTCATTAGCTTCTATTTGCTCCAATATAATTTTGAAGAAATTATTCTCTTCAGTGAGTTTTTGAAATTCCTTTTCCATCTAGCAAATTTGGCTTTTTAAGGCATTCTTCTCCTCATTGACATTTTGGGCCTCTTTTGCCATTTGAGTTGGTCTGTTTTTTAAGGTGTTGTTTCCTTCAATATTTTGGGGGGAGTCTCCTTTATCAGGCTGTTGACTCATTTTTTATGATTTTCTTGCATCATTCTCATTTCTCTTCCCAATTTTTCATCTATTTCTCTTACTTGACTTTCACAATCTTTCATGAGCTCCTTCATTACCTGTACCCACTTCATATTTGTCTAGGAAGCTTTTGATGTATGTTTTGATCCTTTTTCCCCTCAAAAAAGCATTCTATGATCTGATTGTGCTTCCTCTGCTTGCTCATCTTGCCAGCCAATTACTTCATTTTTAAGCTCTTTGCCATGGTAGAACTGTACTTCCAGAGTGGAGAGAGCTTTGTCCCAAATCTCTGGGGTTTTAGCAAATGTTGTCAGAGGTCTGAGGAGGACACCCTCTCTACAGCCACCAGAAGCTCTGCCACACTGGCATTTCTCACCTGAGGACCACCACCCAAGACAGCAACCCAGATCCAAGCAGGCCAAAGCAAGAGTGATTACCCTCTTAATGGTCACTTGGGCCCCCTATGATCTGCAGGCCAGGAACTCTGGAAGCAGCCACACAGTAGCAGCTGCAGCTGCCATGCCTCTGCTACCTCTTGCCCCAGGGCCAGGGGCCAGACTGCCCTCTTCCATCACCCAGTTCCAACAGAGTTCCCTACTGATCTTTTATTTTCTCTTTGGTGTTTATGGGTTGAGAATTCTGGAAATCACCATAGCTGCCAGTGATTCACTCTCCTGAAGTCTGCTCAGGCCTTTCTGGGCTGCTTGTTGGGGCTTCCCTGGGTCCAGGCCCCTGCAACTCATGCAGAACTGACCTCAGCCCCCAGCAAGGTGCAAGAGACCCTTCCTGTCAGCATGCTAGTCTGCCTTCTTGTTGATTTTGTGGTCAGATTTATTTAGTTCTAAGAGGAGGCTGATATAATGGTATACTTGAAGAATCCTAGAGAATATACTAAAAAAACTGGTTGAAATAATTAACAACTTCAATAAAATAAATCCACATAAATCATGAGCATTTCTATATATCACCAAGAAAGTCTAGCAGCAAGAGATAGAAAAAGGAAATCCATTTAAAATAAACGTAACCAATATAAAATACTTGGTGGTCCTCTGCCAAGACAGCCCCAGGAACTATATAAGCATAACTACAAAATACTTTTCATGCAAATAAAGTCATATCTAAACAATTGAAATATATTATTTACTCATGGGTAGGCTGAATCAGTATAATTAAAAATGATAATTGTATCTAAATTTATTCATTCAATGACATACTAATTAAATTACCAAAATTATATTACAAAGTTAGAAAAAATCATAAGAAAATTAATCTGGAAGAATAAAAAAATAAAATATCAAGAAAATCAATGAAAAAAATGTGAAGGAATTTGACTTAGCCATACCAGAACTCAGGTGGTATTACAAAGTGGTAATCATCAAAACAATCTGAGAATGACTAAAAAATAGAAGATTGGATCTTTTGAATGAATTAGCTAGAAAGTAAAAAAAAAATGACCCTAATAATCTTATGTTTGATAAACCCAAAGATCTAAGCTTTGGGGACAAGAATCCAGTATTTGACAAAAATGCTGGGGAAACTGGAAAGCCATTTAGCAGAAACTAGTTATAGTCTAACATCCCACACCATATACTCAGATAATCAAAACAGTGTATGTATTAATATAGTGTAGTAAATAGTATATAGTGAATAATCTACATAGTACATACTTTAGACATAAAAGGTGATACCATAAGCAAATTAGGATAGCATGGGATAATTTACCTGTAAGTTAAGATAAGGGAAGAATTTTATGAACAAACAAGAAATAATCTGCTATAGAATGTAAAATTAATAATGTTGATTAGATTAAATAAAAAGGCTTTGCACAAACAAAAGCAGTGCAGCCAAGGTTAGAAGGAAAGCAGAAGATAGGGGAGATTTACAGCAAGTTTCTCTGAAAAAGGTTTCATTTATAAAGCATATCTAGAACTGAGTCAAATTTATATGAACAGGCAGCTTTCAGATGAAGAAATTAAAGCTATATATAGTCACATAAAAATGCTCAAAATCACTACAAAAATGCAAATTAAAACAACTCTGAGGTACTGCCTCACACTTATCAGATTGACTAATTTGGCAGGGGGGAAAATGACAAATGTTAAAAGTGATATGGGAAAACTGGAACATTAATGCACTGTTGGTGAAATTTTGAACCGATCCAAATGTTCTGGAGAGCAATCTGGAACTATGTCCAAAGGGTAATCAAACTGTGCATATCCTTTGAACCAGTGAAACTATTACTCAAAAAAATTTATAAAAAGGAAAAGAACCAATATATACAAAACTATGTATTGTAGTTCTTTTTGTGGTGGCAAAGAAATGGAAATTGAGAGGATGTCCATCAATTGAGGAATAGTTGAACAAATTGTGATATACGAATATGATGGAATACAGTTGTGCTATGAGAAATGATGAGCAAGATGCTTTCAATAAAACCTGGAAAGACTTAAATGAATTAAGGCAAAGTGAAATGAGCAGAACCAGAGCTCTGTCCACAGTAAATAATATTACATAATGACAAATAATTAATTACTTAGCTATTCTCAGCAGTACAATGATATAAGAGAAATCTGAGGTAATAAAAAAAAAATATCCACCTCCAGAGAAATAAAGGATGGAATCAGAATGCAAATGGAAGCATACTTTTTTTAACTTTATTTTTCTTGGGATTTTTGTCTGTGTTTTCTTTCCCAACATGAATAATATGAAAATATGTTTTGCATGACTACTCATATATAATCTATGTCAAATTGCTTGGCTTCTCAATGAAGTGATAAGGAAGGAAAGGAAGGAGACAATTTAAAACTCAAAATTTTAAAAATTAATATTAAAAACTGTTCATGGAATAGGAAAAATGTAAATATTTTGGAAAAAATATGTGTACTTCATATTGGATCTCATTTTGAGCAAAAAAAAAAATACCATCGAGTATATGGGCAAGAGTTACAAGTTATTATCTAGTCCACTGTGTTCCCTCAGTAAAACATTAAAGAACAAGCAATTATTTTTGAATTAGAAAGAGCACTGGATTTTGAGACAGGGCACTTAGATTTAAATCCTGTCTCTAGCATTTACTTCATGTCTTTTTTTTAAACAAATGCTTTATTAACTTCTGTTTTACATCATTAATTTCTGCCAGATTTTGAGTTACAATTATCCCCTCCCCCCCGTTTTTCCCCTACCCACCACCCCAGAATAGCAGTCCCGCAAGATATCGCTTCCTCCAATCTGCTCTCTCCCATATCTTCTCCCATACCCCCTTCAACTTTTCCATTAGAGGATGGTGAATCTCTGTGTCCCAATGCCTGCACATCTTATCTCCCAATTACAAGCAAAGGAGTATTAATAATAGTATTTATATATATTTGAAACATTTATTGTTAAGAACTCGAATTTCAGATCCATTTCCTTCCTCCCTTGTCACCCATTCCCTCTGGGAAGATAAGTAATTCAGTATATGTTGTACATGTCTAGCTATGCAAAACATTACCATAGTAGATATATTGTACAGGGCTGCTTATAATTCCCTCCCACTCATCCCACCCCCCACCTGGTCCATTCCCTACATGATCCTGTCCCTCTTCTATAGTGGGTACTTCCAACCTCCTCTCCCCTCAAGAATGCCCTCCCATCCATCATCCCTCCTCTCAATCCCCTTCCCCCTATTTTGCTGCAGGTTGAGATATCCCATTTAGTATGTATGTCATTCTCTCCCTGAACCAAATTCAATGAGAATGTGGTTTTGCCTTTTTGCCTTCCTATTCCCCCCGTCCCTTGCAGCCACTTCCCCTTGCTTCTTCTGCATGATATAGGTTACCCTACCCTGTCTCTCCCCATCTCCTCTTGCCACTTTCCTCTCTCACCTCATTATTTCACCCCTTGAGTATCCTCCCTTCCCAACAAATTCAACTTATGCCCTCTATCCATGTATAACTGCAAACATATATACACACATTCACATATGTATTCATACGACCATACACCCTTCTTCCATTATTTTCATACTGAGAAAGATTTCATCAGTCACAGTTATTGTTTTTCCATATAGGAAGGTAAATAGTTCAACTTTGATAAGTTCCTTTTGATTTCTTTTCCCTGATTACCTTCTCAGGCATCTCTTGCTTCTTGTGTCTGGATGTCAAATTTTCTATTCAACTCTGGTTTTTTCCTCAAGAATGCTTGAAAGTGGGGGCGGAGCCAAGATGGCGGAGTAGAAACAGCTCGTCCAAGCCTCTCTGCCCCCAAATTCTCCACAAACTATGTAAAAAAGGACTCTGAACAACTTCTGGAGCCCCAGCACCCACAGAACGACACAGAGAAGCTAACCTCCCGCTGAGGACAGCCCAGCAGCCCTGCAGGAAGGACCAGCGCAGCAGTCTGGGAGCCGGCAACACGCAGAGCGCAGGAGCCCAGCCGAGCCGAGCCCAGGTCCGCGTGAGCCGAGGTTTTAGCCCCAGGGCAGCAGGGCCAGCAGCCAGCTGGAGGAACCCCAGAACACCAGGAGCTGTGGCAACTCCAGAATTATCAACATAGACATGCCTAGGACAAAGTAAGAGGTTAGTGTCCTATGGACTTTGGGACCTGTATTTGGGGAATGCGTCAGCTCCCTCCCCTGGGGGCTAGAAGCCGCTGAGGACAAACGCCATTTTGTAGTTTTCAGAGGCATTTCCGGCTCCCAGCCTACAAATAGTGGGGAGATCCAGCGATCAGTCTTGGGGGGTAATCGCTCTTGCTTTAACCTCCCTGGATCTGGATTGTGATCTAGGGTGGAAGTTGTGGGTGGGTTTACAGCTTACCAGAAACAGAAGTTGCCCCCCACACGTTTGGGACAAAAATTCCTCTAGCTGGCCTTAAAGCCATAGTGTGGCAACAAGCCCAAAAGTCAAGTAATTAAGTGGCAACATGACAAGGCAAAGGAAACAGAAAAATGCAACCCTAGACTCCTATTTTGGGGGCATAGAGCAGGAAAAGGACTGTGAGGTCAGAAGTCCTGCTCCAAAAGCCCCAGGGGAAAACATGAGCAGGTTGCAGGCCATAGAGGACCTTCAGAAGGACTTTAAAAATCAAATAAGAGAAGTGGAGGAAAAATTGGGAAGAGAAATGAGAAGGATGCAGGAAAAGTATGAAATGAGGGTCAACAGCCTGACTGAGGAAAACAACACCTTAAAAAATGGACTAACTCAAATGGCAAAGGAGGCCCAAAAGGGCAGTGAGGAGAAGAATGCCTTAAAAAGTCGAATTTGCCAGATGGAAAAAGAATCTCAAAAGTTCACTGAGGAGATTCATTCCTTCAGAGCTAGACTGGAGCAAATGGAAGCTAGTGACTTTATGAGAAATCAAGATGCTGTTAAGCAGATCCAAACAAATGAAAGATTAGAAGGCAACGTGAAATATCTCATGGAAAAAACTGACCTGGAGAATAGATCCAGGAGAGACAATTTAAAAATTATTGGACTACCTGAAAGCCATGATCAAGGAAAGAACCTAGAAATCACCCTTCAAGAAATTCTCAAGGAAAATTGCCCTGATGTTTTAGATCCAGAGGGCAAAATAGAGGTTGAAAGAATCCACAGATCACCTCCTGAAAAAGATCCAAAAAGAAAACTCCCAGGAATATTATAGCCAGGTTCCAGAATCCCCAGATCAAGGAGAAAATACTACAAGCAGCCAGGAAGAAACAATTTCAATATTGTGGAAACACAATCAGAATAGCCCAGGACCTGGCAGCTTCTACACTGAGGGATCAAAGGGCATGGAATTTGATATTCCAGAGGGCAAAAGAACTGGGAATGAACCCAAGGGTCACCTACCCAGCAAAACTGAGTATTTTGTTTCAGGGGAAAATGTGGTCATTCAGTGGAATAGAGGACTTTCAAGCATTCTTGAGGAAAAAACCAGAATTGAATAGAAAATTTGACATCCAGACACAAGAAGCAAGAGATGCCTGAGAAGGTAATCAGGGAAAAGAAATCAGAAGGAACTTATCAAAGTTGAACTATTTACATTCCTATATGGAAAAGCAATAACTGTGACTGATGATATCTTTCTCACTATGAAAATAATGAAGAAGGGGGTGTGGTCACATGAATACATATGTGAATGTATGTGTATATGGTTACAGTTATATATGGATAGAGGGCATAGGTTGAATTTGTTGGGAAGGGAGAATACTCAAGGGATGAAATTATGAGGTGAGAGAGGAAAGTGGCAAGAGGAGATGGGGAGAGACATGGTAGGGTAAACTATCTCATGTAGGAGAAGTGGTTGCAAAGGAGGGGGAGAATAAGGAAGGCTAAAAAGGCAAAACCACATTCACATTGAATTTGGTTCAGGGAGAAAATGACATACAAACTAAATGGGATATCTCAACTTGCAGCAGGATAGGGGGAAGGGGGATGGGAGGAGGGATGATGGATGGGAGGGCATCCTTGGGGTGAGTGGAGGTTGGAAGTACCCACT